>QKYT01000325.1:0-21294 GCA_003550305.1 Glomus cerebriforme | reverse complement strand
TACTCTGAACATGCTGTTCAATCACTTAAACGGAGGAGGATCTTTCACCTGTGTACTCGTATAGATTCTGCCAATAACTCCTGCGGTGTACTCTCTCCTACGGAGGATGAAATCGAATATTATACTTGTTTCACCTGTGTACTCTTCTAGTCTATTTACTTGTCTCTTCTGTGTACAGTTTAATATGGGGCGAAATTATCACATGAGAAACTGGAGCTCCTAGATTTATTTTTTGTAGATGCTTTTAGTGGGAGCCTGTGTACTCTTCTATTCTATTTTCTTGTCTCCTGTACTTTAACGTTAGACTATTTTCTTGTAAAAACTGTTAACTTAGTTAATGATCAATTTATTTTTTGTAGATACTTTTAGTGGGCGACTGTGTTTTAACTCATTTAAGAGGTTGTAGGAGATACTCTCCTATGTCTATTTTCTTGTATAACCATTTTAAGTGGGCGACTGTGTTCAAGTCTAGTCTATTTACTTGTCTCTTCTGTATACAGTTTAATATGATCAAAGATCGTGCTCTGCACTGATTTTTGTCTGTGGAATTATTGTTGATGGGAACATACAATAGACTATTTCTTGTTGCGTACAGGAGAATTAAGTGGTTATATTCATTTTAAGTGGGCGACTGTGTTTTAACGAGAGTCTATTTTCTTTTCTCCTGTGGTGTACCCCTCCGTAGGAGGAGTTGTTGAGTAGTAAATTTGTTAAACAATAAAAAAGTCTTGGCATCAGCGTTCCCAAAAGGAATGCGTCACATGATGTGAAGTTTAAGTGGGTGACTGTGTTCTCGTATAGTCTATTTTCTTATCTATTGCGCTGTACATTCTCCTGTGTTCTCATATCTTAAAGTGGGTGACTGTGTTTTAACGAGAGTCTATTTTATTATCTCCTGCGGTGTACTCTGAACATGCTGTGATAGGAATATCCTATGACCTTTAAAGATATGGAGCTTAAACAGAGGAGGAGATGTTCTCTCTCTTTCTCCTGTTTTCTCTTCTAGTCTATTTTCTTGTCGAGTGCGGTGTACTCTGAACATGAATATCCTATGACCTTTAAAGATATGGAGCTTAAACGGAGGAGGAGATGTTCTCTCTCTTTCTCCTGTGTTCTCTTATAGACTATTTTCTTGTTGATTCATCTACTGTTATTTTCTTGTAAATACATTTTAAGTGAGTGACTGTGTTCAAGTATAGTCTATTTTCTGAACATGCTGTTCAATCGCTTAAATGGAGGAGTATTGTTCAACAAATTTACTATTCAACAAGAAAATATCACGTGATAAAACCCTTTAACATTGTTAACAGGTTTTAGATTAAAGATCATGCGATAGGAGCGTATCTCCTATAACCTCTTAAAGGAGCACACTTTTGTCTATGGAATTATTGTTGATGGAAACATACAATAGACTATTTCTTGTTGTGTACTCCCTCCGTAGGAGGATTTTTCTCCTGTGTTCTCTTATAGACTATTTTCTTGTATAACTATTTTAAGTGGGCGACTGTGTTTTAACGAGAGTCTATTTGTTGAACATTATAATACATCAGGGGACATACAGCAGACTATTTTTTGTTGTGTACAGGGGAATAAAGTGGTTATATTCATTTTATGTACTTTAACGAGAGTCCATTTTCTGAAGGATGTATATCCTTCATTCCACAGAAACTGTCTCTTTTTACCAAAAAAAAAGAATAGCGTGAGTATGATTTTTGTCTTCCATAATTAAGAGGGCGACTGTGTTCTCTTTTATACTATTTTCTTCTCTCCTGTGGAGTACTCCCTCCTACGGAGGATCTTTCACCTGCGTACTCTTATAGTCTATTTTATTCTCTCCTGTGATGTACTCTCTCCTACGGAGAAGATGTTATCCCTCTTTTACCTGTGAACTCTTCTAGTATATTTACTTGTTTCTTCTGTATTGAGTAGTAAATTTGTTGAACATTATAAGTGGGTACTGTGTATGAGTATAGTCTATTTTCTGAACATGCTGTTCAATCGCTTAAACGGAGGAGGAAAATTTTTTATTAATTCATCTACTGTATTTTCTGAAGGATGTATATCCTTAGTCCGTAGGACTGTCTCCTGCGGTGTACTCCCTCCTGCTATAAGAGCATAGCTCTTATGAACTTAAACAAGAAGGAGATGTTATCTCTCTTTTCACCTGTGATTTACAAAAAAAATAGTGTGAGTATGATTTCGGCTGATCATATCCTAGGGATACGGAAAATTTTTTATTAATTCATCTACTGTTATTTTCTGAAGGATATATATCCTTAGTCCGTAGGACTGTCTCCTGCGGTGTACCCCTCCTGCTATAAGAGCATAGCTCTTATGAACTTAAACAAGAAGGAGATGTTATCTCTCTTTTCACCTGTGATTTACAAAAAAAATAGTGTGAGTATGATTTCGGCTGATCATATCCTAGGGATACGGAAAATTTTTTATTAATTCATCTACTGTTATTTTCTGAAGGATATATATCCTTAGTCCGTAGGACTGTCTCCTGCGGTGTACTCCCTCCTGCTATAAGAGCATAGCTCTTATGAACTTAAACAAGGAGGAGATGTTATCTCTCTTTTCACCTGTGATTTACAAAAAAAATAGTGTGAGTATGATTTTTGTCTGTGAGCTCCGTTTAAGAGGTTTTAGGAGATACTTTCCTAAGTGCAAAGCACGAAATTTTTGTACTCCCGGGCCCACAAAAAATAACCACTGTTCTTTACTACATCTACTGTTATTTTCTATTACACGGGAGTGTTTTTTCTATGATAAAACTAAATAAGTATTATCTATGTTATGCTCTCAAAATAACTTTGTTACTTGGTGTGACAGCATGGATGGCAGACCATTTTTCAAACGGATTAGTTTATCTATTAGAATAGAATGACTACCAAGTAATGTCTGTGGAAACATTGTCTTCGAAGTTAAGTGGGCATTTTTCTTTAATATGGGTTTACGTTGTCTACTGTGTCGAATATTTGTAGAAAATGGGTTCTTTGTGACTAGACACAAAAACCCCCGTACTTCGATATGCCAATACCCCCTTCCTATATTTATGAACATATACTACCCCCCACTCTTTCTCCTGTGTTCTCTTCTAGTCTATTTCCGATTCTTTGAATCGTTCCAAAGGAACTGAAGGATGTATATCCATAGTCCTACTCTAGGAGAATTCTCCTAGAAGGTCTTGAACGAATTCTAAAACATCTGGTTTTAGGAGGACTCTCTCCTGGTGTGTACATTCTCTTTCCTTTAAGCGCTTGAGCAGCATGCGAATGACAAATCATAGTAGATATTAAGAACTTGTTGACGAAGTGTCTGAAGAACTAGAGCTGTAAGAATAGGTAGCAGTAAAACCTTGTGTGAACTGATTTACGGGAGATCAACAGGGGGCTAGTCTAGAGAAGATTTTTGGACGAGAGTCCTCATTATTTGTCTTGCTGCTATGATCATAATATGCAAACAGTTTACCTACCGAATTTCTAGTGATGGTATATTGATTTGTACAGTTTTTTCTCCTGGATTTTTGAATCTGTATACCATACATTTTCCGTAAGATCGAGTTGATAAAGGTGAGACCTCGGCGAATAAAGGAGTTTATGTCTCTTTCTCTACTAAGAATGTCCACATTCACTTTACGAACCTCGAATTCGTATATGAACTTATCCAAGTGTTTCTTGATAGCAGACAGCATATTACGAATATTGCTTGCCAGTGTACTATTCGAAATACAGGACTTATCGAAGATATACTGAAAACCACACCCCCGCAGTAGACCAATTGCAAGACAATGGGCCTGATACATGTATGATTTGCGTTCGTTCATCAGGTCTCTGCCCTCTGTATAGTTGGGAGGGGAATGATTTTCATCATCATAGTCATAGACTCCCAGAATATCATGATATTTCGTATACTCTTGTCCCCTTAATTTCTGCAGAGCATTATCTAGAGAATGTTCATGGGTAATAACTTCAAGGTTGTCGTACACACTCTTGACCGCAGGCTTCGAGTATTTTTTGACAAAATCCCCATTAATCTTCTCATCCTCGTCCAAGTAATAAAACCCCCGTAGATTAAACTTTTTAACAGAAAGTCTATCTGTAAGGGGGACATCCTCTTCATTGTTCATTTTTTCCCAAATATCGAGAGCAGTGTCCCTCCCAATGTCAGGTGCTCCGGCCACAGCCTCACAATGTTCATTTTCTAGTTGGGCTTTAATATCCCTGTAGACTTTATTACTGGCTGTGATATCTTCACGACCATTAGTAGGCAACAGATTCACTTGAGCACCAGTATAATGGATCTGGTCCACAAAACGGAGCATGAAGTTGTTCTTCGAAAGATTCTTAAGGCGTTCAGTTTCAAGCCAGAGATAGAAATAGTTTGACTTGTAGAAGAGAATATTCCCGTCCACCATATGTTCGAAATGCAGAGCAAAATCTGTAATTTGCTGATAGAGGCCACTGCGTTTGTCATGGAGAAGCTGGGAAATAGAATCAGTTGTGACTAGGAGGTCATGGCATTCATTTATCAAACGGAAACAGATAAAGTATTGGTGACTTCGAATGTTATGAACCCTAGCCAACATCTGACGACAAGTCTCCACATTACACAAATTATCGCTGAAACAGGCGAAAACAGAATCAAAACGCTCGAGTTCATAGCTAACCCCCGCAGACACAGTTGGAGTATAAATGAGAACGTCCAAGTCACCCCAGTAGGAGTCCACATCATTAAAGTGTTCTTTCTTCGTCGAAGGGAGAGTCTCACTGCTATAAAGCCCTATCTTTTTGTTAGGGAACTTATTGCGAATGTGGTGCTCAATGAGCTTTGCATCTTTAAGAACATTAACAGGAATAACTATCTTCTGACTGTTTTCTACTGCTTTCAAAAGAGATGCAAGCCAGTCACCAATTTGTGTAGTAAAGTAGAACAGGTCCTCCTTAGCCCATAGATATTGATTCCAGTGCAAATGGGGAGGAAAACGTCGCATGCGTTGAACGCTATAGTAGGTACGATTTCCAAGATTTGCATCCATGCAAATAAGGTGTTTGGCAGAATGCATCATAGACTGGAAAGCAGCAAAGGAAGAAGTAAAGTGCTTATGTAGTCCACTACTAAACTGGGCAAGGGTGGACTCGGACTCATCAATGATAAGCAAATTGATAGGCTCATCCGTGATGGACAGACGATGCAGAGACTCGACTTGGATAATAACACAAGGATGATCCTATGGGCTAATATCCCCAGTTATGTCTTTGTACGAGACAAAGTCTGGAAATAGCTTGCGCAAGGAATGACTAAATGTCTGGCGAAATGTAACAAACTGAATAACAGCTGGTTTAACATGCGGAACAGCAGGAAAATATTTGTTCACAAATTGGCGTAGACCTTTAGTTTTACCACCTTTCATCTGAGCACGAATTAATAAAGATCTAACCAACCCATATTCTCGCATAAAAGGCTCAGAGTAAATAGTTTTTTGGGAATCGGCCAGCTTATCATCTTCAGATATGTCAACACTAAGAGAAGAATCAACCGATCCATCATGGAGACCTCCGATATGTTTAGACAGTCTCCCTTCTCTAGAATAGTCCTTGTGGGACAAAACAGAAGACTTGGCTTGTTCACATTGACAAGCAGGTAATCTAAGTTCTTGTACCCCATATTCAGAGAAATCCTCTGAATCTATTCCTGAACTGATTTCAGAATTCCTATCGTAGTCAGAAAAATAATTTCCTTCACCGTAATCAAAATCGTGATCGAAAGACATTTTTATTCACAATAATTACTAAATATTTAGATGTGTTCAAATGTTTTTAACTTCTGAAATATGCTTAGAGAAGAAAGTGAAGCACAAAGAAACCAAATAATAATCAATTACCCCAGTTCACAAGGGAAATAGTTATATTACTGAGCCAATCAACATTCAAATGCAATGGAAAATTTAGACTCCGTCCACATAAAATGAATATAACCACTTTCCTGTACTCAACAAGAAAAAGTCTTTCGTTGTTAAAATAAAAAAAAACAGATAGTCGCAGTCCATTTTCTTGAATAATTATTTTAAGTAGGCGACGTTAAATATGGGAGTCCTCCTAAAACCAGATGTTTTAGAATTCGTTTAAGAGGTTCTAGGAGATATTCTCCTAGAGTAGGATGAAGGAAATACATCCTTCAGTTCCAAAGGAACGATTCGAAGAATCAGAAATATGATTTTTGTCTCCCAACTTGGTTTTAACCTTTCCTTCGGAAATAAGTTGAGGGCAATTTATTTTTTTCTCTGTGCTCATTTAAGATGTTCTAGAAGATACTTGACTAGAGTATCTGATTTATTATATTATTCAACAAACTTACTAGTCAGTAACATGAGCATGCTGCGAAACCACTTAAACGAGAGTCCATTTTCTTATCACCTGCGGTAATCATCTGAACATGCTGTTCAAGAGCTTAAATGGAAGAGGAGTTGTTAACTCTTTCTCCTGTGTTCTCTGAGCATGCTGCTCAACCACTTAAATAAAGGAACTTCTAGACTATTTTATTCTCTCCTGTGGTGTACTCCCTCCTATGGAGGAGATGTTCTCTCTTCTTCTCCTGTAATCTATTATAGTCTATGTTAATCACTCCTGTGGTGCACTCTGAACATGCTATTCAATCGCTTAAATGAAGGAGGAGATGAGAACTCTTTCTCTTCTAGACTATTTTCTTGTATAACCATTTTAAGTGGGCGACTGCGGTGTACTAGATCCAAACTTATCACGTGATATAAAAACCCTTAACAATGTTAAGAGATTTTCCTGGACGAAATTTACCGAATATTTTAAGTGGGTGACTGTGTTCTCTGAGCATGCTGCTCAACCGCAAAAGGAGAAGCATGCTGCGATAGGAGGATACCTCCTATAACCGCTAAAAAATTCAACCACTTAAATAAAGGAGGAGCTTAAAGAGAGTCTATTTTCTTGTGATCATTGATCGTGCAAAGCACTCAACAAATTTACTAATATATAAATATCACGTGACCTGATTTTTGTCTCTTCTGTGGTACATCACAAGAAATAGAATTATTGTCTGTGAAAAAAAATGGCAGTTGTGTTCGACGTGTTTTATTCTGAGTTGAAAGTTACAACTTCAATGTGTGGCTCCTCGATATTGTCCAGTAATATGGTCATGTTCTTTTACCTTATTATATTGTTATTCTTTCAAACTACCTTTACAAATCATGCATTTGGTTGCTTTTTCGAAATTGTTTTCTTCTGCTATACTTAATTTTTCTTCACGGTACATAGACTTTTTGTATTCTTTCTTTCAAGCCTTACATGATGTTTTAATACATCCATAGTGTGCTGCTCTAATAAATTCCTGTGTTTCATTATCGTATTATTTTCGTCCGTGATGTTTATTCCAAGGCAATTTATTTTTTTTTCTCCCAAGTTCGATGTAGTGGAGTAGAGGAGATAGGAGGTGAAGGGAGGGGATATATCTTATAATAAAGATGGGAGTCCACAGGACGAAGGATATACATCCTTCAAAAAAGAGATATTCTTCTCCCAAGTTTAATGAAGGGCAGAGAGAGGAGAGACAGGCTCTGCCGACTAATTCTACGTGTACTCTGAACATGCTGTTCAATCGCTTGGCGTAATAATAGTAGAAAACTGGGATACTAATGAGATGGGAATACTACTGTTGCCTCAGTTTGCTAATAAATAATAGTACTTGTTAAACCGATATATTCTTTTATCTCCTGTGTTCTCTGAGCATGCTGCTCAACCGCAAAAGGAGGAGCATGCTGCAATAGGAGGATTCCTCCTATAACCTCTAAAAAATTCAACCACTTAAATAAAGGAGGAGCTTAAACGAGAGTCTATTTTCTGATTCTTCGAATCGTTCCAAAGGAACTGAAGGATGACAGTGGTGTGCAAAAATAATTGGAAAGGCAGAGTCACTCCTGTTGCGAAGCAACGTCCCTACAGGACTAAAACCAGATGTTTTAGAATTCGTTTAAGAGGTTCTAGGAGATATTCTCCTAGAGTAGGACTACGGATATACATCCTTCAGAGCCAAAACCGCAGAATATGCTCATAAAGAGGCCTTTTTTCATTATTTTGACCATGTTTCTTTCCAGTGCAGAGCACGATCAAAGATCAAATAATTATGCACACCACTGTATATCCTTCGTCCCACAGACTGTTGATTCATCTACTGTTATTTTCTTGTAAATACATTTTAAGTGGGCGACTGTGTTTTAACTCATTTAAGAGGTTGTAGGAGATAGTCTCCTACGTCTATTTTGTTGTATAACCATTTTAAGTGATTAAGTCTAGACTATTTTCTTGTCTCATATGAACTAGTGAAATCATATGATTTCGGCCACGGCAATTTATTTTTTGTAGATGCTTTTAGTGGGCGACTGTGATCTCTTGTAGACTATTTACTTGTCTCTTCTGTGTACAGTTTAATATGGGGAGAAATATGATTTTTGTCTCCTAACTTGGTTTTAACCTTTCTGAAGGAAATAACTTGGGGGCAATTTATTTTTTGTAGATGCTTTTAGTGGGAGACTGTGTTCTCTTATATACTATTTTCTTCTCTCCTGTGCTTTAACGATAGACTATTTTCTTGTAAAAATGGTTAACTTAATAGACAAAACACGTGACCAGTGTTACACTACACTTATGTGTAGAAAAGATAAATGAGATAACGCAGTATCAAGAACTCTTATATACTATTTTCTGATTCTCCGAATCATTCCAAAGGAACTGAAGGATGTATATCCTTCATCCCACGGACTGTTGATTCATCTACTGTTATTTTGAGCAGAGCTCGTGCAAAGCACTATTAAAAAAATGTAGATACATTTTCTGAACATGCTGTTCAATCGCTTAAACGGAGGAGGAGCAGCCCGTGATTTTTGTCTGTGAAATTTAAGTGGGTAACGGTGTTTTAACTCATTTAAGAGGTTGTAGAAGATACTCTCCTATGTCTATTTTCTTGTATAACCATTTTAAGTGGGCAACTGTGTTTTCTTATATACTATTTTCTTGTCTTTTCTGCGGTACATCCCCCTGCTATAAGAGCTATGCTCTTATGAACTTAAACTCCTTTAAGAGGTTATAGGAGATATTCTCCTGCGGACACGACGAGAGTCCGTAGGACGAAGGATATACATCCTTCTGAAATTTGTGGAGGTATTATTATGGATTACTACAATGACATATACGGTCATAATTTATGGTCAGATGATTATACCTTCTCTAATTCAGTTTCTAATATGGTATCTTATCCTGGTTGGGATTCTAACGAGTTTATACCAGATAATAAAAACCCATTCATGGCAACTATTCCTATTCCTCCAAAAATGGGTGACACCAATGACCCATTCTCTTCTACGGGAGAGAAAAGTTCCTTTGATGTGAAACATCCTCCCAGAGGGTCAGAGAAGCAGCTGATATGCGACGGTAAATGGCCTGACACAATGTACATAAAACGGGAAAATTTTATATTGAGGATGGCGGTATTCTACCTGTTGATATTGGTCCTTATTGGGTCACTCATAATTGGAGGACTGATTTGTTGCATCAGATCTTTCTTAACGGGTCCATCCAAAAACACTTCAACCACTGAGTTCTCCTGAGCGTCTTGTAATAGGAGGACACATGACTAATATGTTCATGTCAGAAGTATTGTTGTTCTTCCACAACACGTTGTTATCATATTCCCACCTGTATCATCTGAAACTATTTCCTCATATACTGTGGTGTTTCTCTATAGCTATTATCCTGTTTAACAAGTTTGTATATTGGGTGAGTATTTTCTTGTCTCCTATGAACAACGGTGCTGTGTACATTCTTCTGCTATAAAAGCATAGCTCTTCCATAGGGAACATGCTATTCAATCGCTTAAGTGGAAAAGGAACTAAACTTAAACTCCTTTAAGAGGTTCTAGGAGATAGTCTCCTATGAGGAGTTGTTATCTCTTTCTCCACACTCGTTTAAGTTTATAAGAGCTAAGCTCTTATCGTATCTCCTACATGCTCTTAAAAGGCTCCTGTCTTCTCTTATAGACTATTTTCTGATTCTTCGAATCGTGCTCCGCACTGAAGGATGTATATCCTTCGTTCCAAAGGAACTGTCTCTTGTTATGTATATCCTCCTGCGATAAGAGCATAGCTCTTAGTCCTCCGTTTAAGAGGTTCTAGGAGATATGCTCCCCGTAGGAACTTAAACTCGTAGGAATGACTGAATAGTAAATTTGTTGAACAATATAGTACGTCAGGGACATATAATAGACTATTTTCTTATCTCCTTCTTACCAAGAAAGAATAGACAAATATCACAGCTAGGCACGTATCCATTAGAAGCTCTTAAACGGAGTTCCAATTTGGAATGGACCTGCCATAGGAGGACTCCTCCTATAATCTCTATTTCTTCGAAAGGCTGAAAGCCAAGAAAGACTTTTTTAATATGGGCGACTGTGTTATAAGAGCTTAGCTCTTATGAACTTAAAGGAGCTTATAGACTTTTTTCTTGTCGAATGCTTGTCAAGATCCATAAGACAAAAATCACGTGTTTCCGTGACTAAAAGTCACGGACTTGCTAAGACTTTTTTAATATGGGCGACTGTGTTCTCTTCTAGACTATTTTCCTCCTACGGAGTTCCAAAGGAACTGTCAAGTGCGGACGAATAAAAAATAGACAAATCACTCCTAGGAGACTATCTCCTACAACCTCTTAAAGGAGTTTAAGTTCATAAGAGCTCAGCGATTATATCGTATCCACTAGAAGCTCTTAAACGGAGTTCCAAGTTGGAACGGCCATGCCATAGGAGGACTCCTCCTATAATCTCTATTTCTTTGAAAGGCTGAAAGCCAAGAAAGACTTTTGTCTCTTATAGGTAAAAGGAAGTGGTTATTTTAAGTGGGCGACTTTGTTCTCTTCTAGACTATTTTCTGATTCTTCAAATCGTGCTCCGTACTGAAGGATGTATATCCTTCGTTCCAAAGGAACTGTCTCTTGCTGTGTACATTCTCCTAGACAAATCACTCCTAGGAGCGTATCTCCTAGAACCTCTTAAACGGAGTTCCAATTTGGAACGGACCTGCCAAGACTTTTATCCTGAAGTATGGATATCTCTCCCACCGGTCTGACAAAAATTTGATACATGCGTCATCCTTTAGTTGCGGAGCACTGATACTTCGTATCATTCCAGAGGAACTGCACATAACCTATAGACTATATTAGTCTGTGGAATAAACAGGATAATCAAGACTGCATGCCTGCCTGTTATTTCTTCACGTGTCATTATGACATCTATGAACTAAGTTATTTCTTCTTTGTACTACTTATCATTGTGAGATCCATGAACTAACTTGTTGTGCACTCTCTTGGCTTTAGCTTTTCTTTGAAATAGAGTTTATACGAGTTATTCTCTTATGTCAAGAACAATACAAGAAGTTATACAGAAAAGATGACCCCTTTAAGAGGTTCTAGGAGATATTCGATAAGAGCATAGCTCTTAGTCCTTCTATAAGAGCTATGCTCTTATGAACTTAAAGGAGTTTAAGAGGTTGTAGGAGATATGATAAGAGCTAAGCTCTTAGTCTTCCATTTAAGAGGTTTTAGGAGATATGCTTCTAATTCAAGGGACTAAACTTAAAGTTGGGCGAGTAATTTCTTTGGAACTAAACTTAAAGAGTAGGGATAGTCTAGAGGAGGAAATGAAATCCCTTCAGGTTTTGTGAAACAAATCTATTGTCATCTCCTATTAACTATTGGCGTACACCAATAGACCAATAATAACAGGAAAGGTATAACTCTATCATCTAACAAAATAGTCCATGGTTAGTCCTGTCTCTTCATCTTGTTATGCTATATTGTTGCTTCGTAACAGTTGTGATCCATCGAATTGTTCCGCATGCATGGTTGAGTAGAAAGAGGGGACAGAAGAGAAATAACAAGGATTGCATGCAGCATCTTTTATCTCCAATGGTCTATTTCTTATCATGGTAAAGTTCGTACCAATAAACCAAACAGAAGAGGTTTGTTCTTCTATGAAGTCCGCACAATACAAGGATCGAATATAGGAGAACACAGAAGGAAATAACAGGAGGAAGAGATATTAAAATAGTCTATAGGTGTTAACAGGAGAAGAGCTCTGCAAGGGACAAGAGAATAGTCTATAAGAGAACACAGGATGTTGTTATTCGTTGGACTACTTAAAAAAAAGATTTAGAGGACAGGACAAAATAATGATAATGATCCTAGTTTATTATATGCTCGTGTGCTAGGCACTGTGCTATAGAACATACTTTTGTTGTCTTATATAATAGTGGATACGATCTGATCTGTTCAATAAAGCGCTCCAGCTCCAGTGATTGATCTTATTTTAGAGGTTATAGGAGAACTCCTATGGCATGACTCTCCAGTTGTTATTCTTGGGTTGTTAAGCTTCCGAGTGATTTTTTTCATAGTCTATTTTCTTGTTTCCTGCTGTGTACATCCTCCTGCCAAGCCCGCAAGCAACTTGATCATGTTTGGTAATTGAAGGTTAGTTTAATACTGGACTAGTACTTTCTTACACCACATGTGTAAAAAAAAATTTAGTGTGGACTTTTCCCATAGGCCAGAGGGATCCTCCTTTCTGAATTAACTTGTTAATTCTTACTTCAGTCTAGGTCCGGACAGTACGGACTGTAATGATTTATGCATTGTCTGTCATTATATGGGACGTCCTCATCAGAATCTGTGTCTTACTCTGAGTCCGAGAACTCTTCCTCACTTTCCTCGGAGTCTATTTCATTGTTCTGTTCCCACTGTCCTGGAAAGTATACTGGGTTGTATCTTGAAAGGCCTTTTCCTTTTTCTACTTGTGCCAGGAACATCTTTTCTATTTCTTCACATATTTCATTGTCTTCGCTTTTTGCATTGGTCTGATTGGTCGCCGAACTCACTTGTAAATTACTCTCTGTCTCTTTATTCACCTTTTGATATTTATCATCCTTTTTTGGGAAATCCTGGATAATATCCTTAATCTGAGTGTCAGTTAAACACGAAATCACATTTGCACTATAAGTAACTATTTTGATTTTGTCTAGACCTATTCCTAAAAATAATGTGTGAAGTTTCTTCGCTCTGGAAGTTTTTTTGCGTAAGTTTATATCAGTGATGTCGGGAAGAAGAGATTTGATCTCGTTATATACTACTGTCCTCGCTGACTTCTCATCAAACTTCTTCCCAGACTTAACGTCCCTGACCCGATTCTCGTATGCTTTATAGTAGCAATACCAACATAAGATCTCCTTTTGTCTTACCTTCATTGCTACTCTAAACAAATCGGCTATATTTTGTGCGGTGACTTGGCTAGATCTGGTAAGAATCAATTCTAAGGAGAAATCAGGAATCTGGATGTCGAATACTTTATTATCCTCATCACTACTGCCACTGCAAGCTGCTAGCTCCTCTTTTAAGCCCTTTTCCACTTTTTGATTGTAGGGTATCTTTGGATCCATGTTCTCATATGAAGTAGGATCCAAAATGGCTGAAATTTCTGAAGTATGGGATATACTTCATCCGTAGGACTCTCTGGAATTACTTTGGGATGAGCATTCCTCCTTTGATGTCTTAACAGAATTCGGTTCACATGATTGAGTTCTTTCCATTAGTTTTGTCCCATCATTGACTATTTTCTTATTGACAGATTCCTCTTGAGCGGGTGAGTTTAGCTTATCTAGAATATTGTTCTCTATTTCATCCTTTGGAAGAGAAACTTCACAGTGAGCCGAAGGTGACTCTGTTATGGATGAGTTTTCTGCTTTCTTTTCACCTTGAAGTTTTTCTTCCAATCTCTCTACAGTATCACTATTATTTATCATGGGAGGCTTGGATGGAATACTATTATCTTGTGTTTGCTTGAACTCTTGTTCCAATTTAGAAACTCTTGCCTTAAGCTTAAAATTCTCGGCCATAAGAATTTTATTCGTTTCCATTTTACTTTTTTCTAGTTCCTCTATTCTCATTTTAAGCTTAGCATTTTTCTCCATAACCTGTTTCAGGTTTGTATTCTCGGTCACAACCTCATCAAACTTCTTTCTAAGTTCTTAAACCTCGACATTCTCGACTTCAAGTTCTCTAATCTTTTGTCTTAATATTTCAAGTTCCGATGACATGATTATTATTACTGTCAATATAATGTAATATTCCATTTATAATTAACCAATTTTTTTAATAATGCGATGAACATTGATCTTTTTCACTTTCATATTGAATAGAGTAGTTACATTTAACGAAATATCTCATTGATTTGTTTCTTCGTAACTGAAAGAGGGTGTTCATCCTTCGTGATGTATTTAAAGTACTACGTTGTTTCTAGGCACTGTACCATAGACCGTGCTTTTGTTATCGGGCCTTGGCCCTTTTTCTGGAACTAGATAATATCTTTAGGGGAGTATCTCCTGTTGCGAAGAACGCTAGGCACTGTGTCATATAACCCGCTTTGTTATCTAAGACAATAGTGAATACAATCTGCTCTTTTTAATAAAGCTCGGTTGAGCTTATTTTAGAGTATAACCAGACGTTCATTTTTATTTGAAAGGTCACATTATACTCTATTAAATAAAGGAGTGATTTTTGTGGGCGAAGCCCTCTCTCCGAGGTCTATGGTTTCTTGGCATTTTTTCTTGGCAGGTCCGTGACTTTTAGTCACAGAGTCACGTGATTTTTGTCTTATGGAACTTGGCAAGCACTCGACAAGAAAATTGTCTATACAAGTACACAGTCGTCCTTTAAGAGGTTGTAAGAGATACGCTCTTGCTCCCCTATAGGAGAAACTTAAACAAGGAGAAAGAGATAAGAACTCCTCCTTGACCATGCTGCGATAGGAATATCCTATAACCTTTATTTCTTTGAAAGGCTAAAGCCAAGATGAGCTTAAACAGAGGAGGATCTAAACATATCACGTGATATTAAAACCCTTAACAATGTTAAGAGATTTTCCTGGACGAAAATTTGAAATTATCACAGGAGAAACTGGAGGAGGAGATGTTCTCTATCTTTCTCCTGTGTTCGAGTATAGTCTATTTATTTGTCTCTTCTGTGTTCATCCTCTGAATATGCTGTGATAGGAATATCCTATGACCTTTAAAGATATGGAGCTTAAACGGAGGAGGATCTTTCTCCTGTGTTTTAACGAGAGTCTATTTTGTTGTATAACCATTTTAAATGAGCGACTGTGATCTCTTCTAGTCTATTTACAAAAAAAAAGAATAGTGTGAGTATAATTTTTGTCTGTGGTCTCTGTTTAAGAGGTTTTAGGAGATACGTGACTAAAAGCGAAGCTGTGAGCGGAGCGAGTGCAAAGCACTCCATTTTTGTATGTTGTTTTATTGTAATCGGAGATTGTGCCAAGCACTAAATTTTTGTACACCCCCATCAATT
Organism: Glomus cerebriforme; assembly: GCA_003550305.1. Taxonomy (NCBI): domain Eukaryota; kingdom Fungi; phylum Glomeromycota; class Glomeromycetes; order Glomerales; family Glomeraceae; genus Glomus; species Glomus cerebriforme. The sequence goes on along the minus strand of QKYT01000325.1, from coordinate 5,863 downwards.
TATTTTTTGTAGATACTTTTAGTGGGCGACTGTGTTCTCTTATAGACTATTTTCTTGTTGATTCATCTACTGTTATTTTCTTATAAATACATTTAAAGTGGGCGACTGTGTTCTCGTATAGTCTATTTACTTGTCTCTTCTGTGTACAGTTTAATATGATCGAAGATCCTGCTCTGCATGGATTTTTGTCTGTGGAATTATTGTTGATGGGAACATACAATAGACTATTTCTTGTTGTGTACAGGGGAATAAAGTGGTTATATTCATTTTAAGTGGGCGACTGTATTCTCTTATAGACTATTTACTTGTCTCGTGCGGTGTACTCAATCTTCAATCAGTTGTTAACTCTTTCTCCTGTGTTCTCTGAGCATGCTGTGAAACCGCAAAAGGAGGAGCATGCTGCGATAGGAATATCCTATGACCTTTATTTCTTTGAAAGGCTAAAGCCAATATGAGCTTAAACGAGAGACTATTTTCTTGTCTCCGATCTACCAAGAAAGAATAGACAAATATCACGTGACCACATTCCTTTTGGGAACGCCGATGCCAGTCCGGTGGATGATGCGGAGCATCAGACTTTTTTATTGTGGACCCATATTATCTAGGAGATGTAACGCAGATGTCAATAAATAATAGACAAAATAATAGACAAAATCACGTGACCCTTGTTACACTACACTTATGTGTGAAAAAGATAAATGAGATAACGCAGATGTCAATAAATAAAATAGACAAAATCACGTGACCCTTGTTACACTACACTTATGTGTGGAAAAGATAAATGAGATAACGCAATAAAACACTCTATGGGATACTATGTCATAGACCTCCTGATCATGCTGAGATAGGAATATCCTATGACCTTTATTTCTCCTCCTCCAAGAGCATAGCTCTTAGAAACTTAAACGAAGGAGGACTACGGATATACATCCTTCAGAAAGGCTAAAGCAAGATCTTCTAGTCTATACGTACCTAGAGTATTTTTTGTCTATTCTTTCTTGGTATATGATGAGAGTCTTGTAATGGAAATTGAGCTCTCTTCTAGTCTATTTTGTTGTTTACAACACGGGAGCAGATTGTGAGTTTATTCGAGTCAGTAAAATGTTGTGTTGAAATTTTTGTATCTTTCTATGGGCACAAAAACCCCCTATATTTCCTATAAAGAATTCCCTTCCGGGTAGGTTTGTGGACATATGTCCCCCATGTATCTCATGTATCTCATGTATTTTTCCAGTCACGTGTTCACATCTTTCTCAAGTGAGTACAGTAGCAAATCAATGACTTGTTTCTAACGTATGCCCCCTTCCATGTATCTCATCTCATGTATCTCATGTATCTCATGTATTTTCCAGTCACGTGTTCACATCCTTCTCAAGTGAGTACAGTAGCAAATCAATGACTTGTTTCTTACATACTTCAAGGAGGATTATATCGTCTTTTATTTTGGTTAGAACTAGGATCGAATATTTTTATTGTTATTTGCCGGAAATAGCTTGATATTTGTCATCTTCTCAAGGTCCCACCGATATTTAGCCATCTTAAAATTGGGTCAGAATATAAATCCCACTTAAATAAAATAAAGGATTTACCTACGAAGTAAAGTACAACTAGTAGTTCTTTCGTTATCTCTAACATCTTTTCTTTTTTACCTCCCAAATAGAAGTTATGCAAGGATGGAAGAAATGGTTTACTGTATTTTGTAATATGATAGTTTAGAGCATGATTCGAAATACTTTGTTTGCATAACGAACGTTGGTACATCGAACGAGATAAACATTCTTTTCTTCTAGATGCTGGAACATGTAACTTAAACGAAGAACTATATTTAACACTGTTTCTATTCCTAGTGGAACGTGGACGAGAAATACTTTTATTTCCTTGATGAAACTGTTTGTCCATTACCAAGATGCATACAATAAAGTGTATTACAACATACATAGCATAAGTACTTGTGCTATCTGAAAAATCAAACAAATCGATAGCCTCCTCTTTTATATATATCTTTGCATTGTTGATAGATGCAATAGTGTGGGAAGTATCATTAGTATGACTCGATCTCATTCTGGTATCAGAAACCATCCCAGTTTGAATGGATTCTTTTTCCGCAGTGTTGATAATAGGGTGAGAACCATCCTTTATTTGTTGAGAGCCAATGTCTTCATTAGGAAGTAATCCAGTTTGAATGCAGCCAGTGTCAACAAGAGGTCGACTATTTTCTTCCGCCTCCTCTGGAGGAAAGCTCTTAACAAACAGAAGATTTCTATCTATGTCCACATTAGTTCTCAAGAACTGACTAAAAGGTGAAATTTTTTTGTGAAGTGTCTCTCCTGGAATTGTCGAGCCTAACGTACGTACAAAGTGAACTGGTTGATTAGTTAGTTGTGACACGAGCAGACTTATTTCTTTGGAAAGACGAGAAATTACTTGATTAGTGAACTCGTCACTAGCATCAAAGTTTTGAAATTTATAAATCGGAGCCAGAATATGAAAAGAATATCTCCATATCCCATTTCTCATCTCACCGCATTCATCCATGATTACTAGATCAGACGAATCCTTCAGCACATGCGTCTGATCTTTATATTGGAAAGTGTTAAACTCTTCTAGCATTGCATCCAATATGTTACGCAGTATTTTCACTATTGCTGTGCCTGGAAACCTAGTAGGGGACGAAAAGTCCACATATATTGAAGGACATTGGGGTAAATCAGCAAACACTGTTTCAGAGCAGCATCTCATCTCTTCTGGCTGCCTCGAGAGTTTTTCCCAAAAATATTCTCGTGTCTTATATACTGTGTAGTAATCCTTGTTCTCCTTTCGGACTACTAACATAGGACCAGCTAATTCCGTTTTATCATATGTTTCTTCCACCGACAAAAATTCATTCTTTTCTTTATCTCTTGTCTTCGTCTCCTTCTCCTTTGGCATATTTTTGTCTGTATCAGCCATATATGATTTTTCAATTGGATGTTGGGGAGAACTCAACCTTGCTCTCCTTTTCATGGTCATACTTATTTTATTATATACGTCCCATTGCTAATAATATTCTTTGTTCAAATAGATGGTAAATTGTGTACATACATCTGTGGAAAAAATGAAACATATTTAATCTCAATACTAAAATGATTTCATCAAGGTCGGTCTCCTAGTCAATTTCTATCATTTGTTTAGAAAATAATAAGTAGACATGCGTTACTAAGTTGTTTGTAGAAAGGATTTATAGGATAAAGAAAAATACCTTGACAGGAAATACAAATAAAATGTTTCGTTATGTTACTAAATAACCAAGAGCTTCCAAGTTTATTGGAGGGCAGAGAGAGGAGAGGTGGGCTCTGCCGACCACTTCTACGTGTACATCCTCCTATGGAGGAGTTGTTAACTCTTTCACCTGTGTTCTCTGAGCATGCTGCAATAGGAAAAACCTATAACCTTTATTTCTTTAAAAGGCTAAAGCCAATATATGGAGCTTAAATAAAGGAACTTCTAGTCTATTTTCTGATCTTCAATCATGCGATAGGAGCGTATCTCCTATAACTTCTTAAAGGAGCACTGAAGGATGTATATCCTTCATTCCAAAGGAACTCTCTCCTGTGGTGTACTTGATCTTTGATCAGTTATTCTTTCTTTCTCTTGTGTTCTCATATCTTAAAGTGGGCGACTATGCTTTAACGATAGACTATTTTCTTGTATAACCATTTTAAGTGGGCGACTATGTTCTCTGAGCATGCTGCTCAACTGCCTAAATAAAGGAACTTCTAGTCTATTTTCTTCTGTGTACATCCTCCTGCTATAAGAGCATAGCTCTTATGAACTTAAACAAGAATGAGTTGTTGAGTAGTAAATTTGTTGAACACTATAAGTGGGCGACTGTGTCCGAGTATAGACTATTTACTTGTCTCTTCTGTGTACAGTTTAATATGGGGAGAATTTGATCGAAGATAGTGCTTCACACTGATTATTGTCTCCCAACTTGGTTTTAACCTTTCCGAAGGAAATACTTGTGTGCTCCGTTTATTTCGGAGAAAGGCTAAAGCCAGAGGTTCTAGGAGATACGCGACTAGATTTATTTCCTTGTATGACTATTTTAGTTCCTTTGGAACGTCCTCCGGACAGTGGGCGACTACTCCGTTTAAGAGGTTGTAGGAGATATTCTCCTGCAGATCAAATGACAAAAAAATATAGCAGCTACGTTAACAAATACATACACTTAGAAAGACAAAGCAAATTGGGAAATCACATGATCCATGTTACATTGATGCTACGCATCAGAAAAGATATGTAGATACGAAAGACACGTGACTCTATTTTATTTTGTAATCATCTACATTCGAAATGATAACTCCGTATTAGTTTCCATTGTAAATTCTGTTTATAGAGTGTTGTAACTTGAACAAATATTGTAACTTAAAACATTACTAATTAATGTAGCCTGAAAATGAGCATACTGCGATAGGAGGATTCCTCCTATAACCTCTATTTCGATTTTTCCGTTTAAGCGATTGAACAGCATGTTCAGGCTAAAGCCAAAAATTCAGTCCGAAGGACGTCATTCCTGTGACACCACTAAAATGAGAGTCTATTTTGTTATCTCCTACTCCCCTATAGGAGAAACTTAAACAATGAGATCTTCGATCAGTTGTTCTCTCTTTTCTCCTGTGTTCTCTTATAGACTATTTACTGTCTCCTGTGAACCAATAAATAATAGATTAAAATCACATGATCCTCCTACTCCAAGAGCATAGCTCTTAGAAACTTAAACACGGAGGGCTGAAATTATCATATCTTAAAGTGGGCTCCTGTGTGTTCAAGTATAGTCTATTTACTTGTCTCTTCTGTGTACAGTTTAATATGGGAAAAATATTCGGTAAATTTCGTCCAGGAAAATCTCTTAACATTGTTAAGGGTTTTTATATCACGTGATAAGTTTGGATCTACTACGGAGGGAGTACACTACAGGAGAGAATAAAATAGACTATAAGAGAACACCGTCGTCCACTTAAAATATTCGGTAAATTTCGTCCCTCTGCAGGAGTCCAGGAAAATCTCTTAACATTATTAAGGGTTTTTATATCACGTGATAAGTTTGGATCTACTACAGAGGGAGTACACCACAGGAGACAAGAAAATAGTATATAAGAGAACACAGAAGAAAGAGTATAATATTCTAATTTCGTTAAGGGGTTTTATATCACGTGATATTTTCTTGTTGAATAGTAAATTTGTTGAACACTCCTCCGTAGGAGGGAATACACCGCAGAAGAGATTGGCAGAATCTATACGAGTACACAGGAGAAAGATCCTCCGTAGGAGGGAGTACACCACATGAGACAAGAAAATAGTATATAAGAGAACACCGTCATCCACTTAAAATATTCGGTAAATTTCGTCCCTCCGTTTATGCGATTGAACAGCATGTTCAGAGTACACCACAGGAGAGAATAAAATAGACTATAAGTTCCTTTATTTCTTTTCAAGGCTAAAGCCAAAAACTCAACCACTTAAATAAAGGAGCTTAAACGAGAGTCTAATTTCTGATGTGAACATCGTCCTCCTCTAGTCGCATATCTCCTAGAATCTCTTAAACTCCTTTAAGCGCTTGAGCACATGCTCAGACTGATTCTGAAGGATGTATATCCGTAGTCCTACAGACTCGAATCGTTCCAAAGGGACTGTTGACTACTTTATTTTTATGGTCGAAGACCCAGCGGAGCTGTTAATCTTGTAAATACATTTTATTCATTTTAAGTGGGCGACGTTAAATATGGGAATAAATATGATCGAAGATCGTGTGATAAGAGAGTATCTCTTAGTCCGAAGGACGTCCCAACACAGGTTTAAAGGTGGTCATTATCACACAATTTAC
>QKYT01000324.1:95148-127078 GCA_003550305.1 Glomus cerebriforme | reverse complement strand
GTAAAATTTCCAATTGTTCCAAATGATTCTTCTTGGCAGCCTGTAAATTAAAAAAGAAATAATCGAAATTTAATTGTTGCCCATAAGATCATTTGATTCATGAAGAGTACTAACCTCCAATTCAACTTTTACATTTTCGAGTTCTTCAGCAATAGCTTCACCACCTTTAATTTTTTGAGCTAATTCCGCAATTTCGGTAGCATGACTATCTTTAAGTTTCTCAACTAATTTATTGTGCTCTTCAAGTTGCGCTAACTTGTATTCTTCGAGTTGGGTTAATTTGCTCTCTTTGAGTTGCGCTATTTCTACTTTATAAGCATCCTTGAGGACCTAAAAAAAAAAATAAACAATTTATAAGTGTAATTCATAATAAATCAATAAAATTCAATTAAAGATACAAGTCAAACTCACATCAATTTCTTTTTTTAAGGAGTCAGCTTCTTTCTTATGTTTAGTAATTTCGGCCTCCTTGGCAATAATTGCTTCATCCTTTTCAATTTGAATCCTAAGATTTTCTTCTTTTAATTCTTCCATATGATGAGCTTGTTGTTCAGCAGAGGCAGCTTTCAAAGCATCTAATTTCTCTTGGAGGGATTTTATAATACTCTCCTTTTCTTCAAGGAGTCGAGTAAGTTCCTCATTCTATTAAGAGCAATAAAATTAATGTTAATTTCATCGTTATAATAATTTAAGTGATGCTTAAATATTGTAGATATGATAAATATCATACTAACCTTCTCTTTAAAACCAACATCAATGGAAGAAGCAACCTTTTCTACCGCACCAACATCACTAACACCATTAGTTTTTGCTACAGAAGCCGCACTATTAGATTTTGTAGCAGTAGCTTTTGTTGTTGTTGTAGTTGTTGTGGCAACAGATGCAGCTTTTGATTTCGTTGCAGGAGTTGTGGTTTTTGGTGAAGTTGCTGCGGTTGATTTTTTAGCATGGGCTCCGGCACTAGCAGTTGTATTGGTTGTGTTTGATGGTTTACGTGAAAGAGTTGGAGCAGCAAGTTTTGCCGAAGGTTTTGTAGCAGATTTTGCCGCGGTCGAATTGGATACAGATTTTGAAGTGGTAGTTTTTATTGTACTCTTTGCAGCTGTCGAACCCGTAGCGGTTTTAGAAGTTGTTGGTGATTTAACTGTAGTATGATGACTAGTTGTTGTTGTTGTTAATGGAGCTCTTGTATTACTAGAAGTGCTAGAAGAGCGTGGTGGTTTAGATAATGTCGGAGGATTTGTTTTACTGATTGATGAACTACGAGCACGTGTTAATTTGGTAGAACTTGCAGGTGTAGCTGTAGTAGCTGTAGTAGCTGTAGTAGTTGTAGTAGTTATGGTTGATTTTGTTGATTTCTTAACCGTACCAGATTTGGAACCAGCAGAAGTTTTTGCGATTTTACTAGCTGGAACTTTTATCGTCTTTTTTTCCGATTTTTCTTTTTCTTTTTCTTTTTCATCGGTTGGACTTTTTGGAGGAGTCAAAACACCAGATACAGATTTGGTTTCTGTAGTATTAGATTCACCGGATACTGATACATTTTCATGATGAGTTTCCGATCCATGCTGATTTTCTGAATCATCATCTTCTGAATGATCATGTTGAGATTGAGATTCTACAGATTTATCGGTTTGTTCATCAGTTTTTTCTGTTTCTTTTTCGATCTCAGAAGTTTGAATTTGTTCAGTATTTATAGTAACTTGAGTAGACTCCCCGACTGAAGCAGGTTCAACTTTTTTGGTAGTTTCGGTATGTTTAATTTCTTCAGAAGAAGAACTAATATCTTCGACTTGTTCTACTTCTGATTGTAAAGAACGCTCTAAAGTTTCTTTGGTATTAGTTTGTTTATGTTGTTGTTGTTGTACTTCTTCTTTTACAACTTCAGATTCATCAACCTCTTGAACGGTATCCAAGTGTTCTGTGTGGTCCACGTGAACAACTTCTTCAATAACCTCAGTGTATTCAATCACTTCGGTAGTCTCCTCTTCCGCTCCAATCGAATTACCCATAGTTTGAACGGTAGCAGCCATATTAATTTAAGTTAATATATCTAAGTTAAGAGAACAAAAAAAAAAGGAAAATATATAAATAAATATATTTGTACGAATAACTAATAAATTTAATAATCGCGTTTCCCTTAATTTCAATATACTAAAGAACCAATAAAAGAAAAGAAAGGCTAGACTTGTATGTATTTTGCAGTATGTTGTGTGCGTTAAGTTATATGCGCGTATGTTATATGCGTACGAGCTTAAGAATATTTATTGTTCCGCAGTAACCAACAACAACAGATGAAAAAAAAAAAACGCGACACACTAAACTCGTAAACGGAATATGGAATACTTACAAAAAAAAATTAAAAAGAAATTGGTATTTATATTTCTTTAGTATTATTATTAGAAAGAAAGAAAATAAGTTAAAAAAAAACTAAGGAAGTGTTAAATTTATTCATTAATCTCGCCTTTTTTTTCAAGCTAATTGCTTCCAAACGAAGCACACAAGAAAAAAAAAATGAAACGAAAAAAGGATAATTGACAAAGATAATGACGACTATCGAATTTTTTTGATCACTTTATAAGACTAAAGATAGTATAATAAAATATAAAAGGATGTAAAGAATTTATTGTCATAAAAAAAACCCAAAGAATTTTAGACTTCAACAAAAAAAAGCTTATAGAAAAAGAGTTTTTTTTTTTTACATAAACTCAATAAGGGTAATTAGCAATGTGGATCATATAATTTGATCTGATGAGCAAGCAGATGGCAGGGCTTCAATTGTAAAAAAAAAAAAAAACAGACGTAAGGTGAGGCAAATTTTTTGAGCGACAAAAGAAACTACCCCGGATGGAAGTGATACAATTATTTAATCTTTGATAGGCAACTGAGCATGGATTAGGAGATAAATTCAACCGCATGAAGATTAAACAATCAATAATCCCAATAATTCTCAATTCAGTATCACAGACATTCTTTTTTTGCCAGCCAAAGGAAAGGATATTTGAAAGGAAAGAAAAGTCTAAATAGTCGATTCCGGCGCAAACTTGCAGCGAATGAAAAGATACAGAAAGTTGGTTAAATGGTTCCGAAATCTCCGTAGCATTCAGATCAAAACCAAAATTATCCTTTGACTAACCCAAAGTTATATATATATAAATTATACACGAAGCAAGATTATGCTTAGTTTTCTCGTAGGCTTCAACCAATGAAGGTTATAAAAGGAATAGATTCAGCCTTATGAATACCTAAAATTTTTAATAGATAAACTTTTGTAGAAATATTTCAACCTGTTGGAAGATATACATTAGGAAAAGTGTAACTGGGGAAAATCACAAAACCTGTCAAGGTTTATAATTTTTTTCTATTCACTTGTAACATAAGATCTCAACAAATATCGCACATGTACAAAATTAATTCTCCTCGTTTCAGACAAATATTGTTTGAAAAAATTGAAATAGGAATTAGTAATAGAATTAAGTTATTTGGCGGCGTTGGTATCAAAAAATGGATATTTCTGGCGCAATATGCAGAATTTCTTTTTTTGAAAAACTTGGGGGAAGTTAAAGATTCCATTTCTCTGTAATTAGGATCTACACGAAAATTTAAAATAAGGTTAACATGGGAACTTCATGGGGCAAATGATTTGTATAACCTCGACTACAATGAAAATGATATGAATATTATTCTTTCTACAAACAAATTTTCTTGATAATTCCGCCAAAAAAATAAAACAACATTTCCAATTTTAGCAGTTTCTTTAATATCATGAGTGCGCACAAACTAAGGAGAATGTTTTTTATTGAGCGTTACATTTGATTTCACCGTTCAGACTAATTTTTTTAATTTTTCAGTTGGTTTCAGCCCTTATAATCTTAAATCCCTTGTTTTGGCTATTTTTCACCCCACGTTAAAGTTTTATTTTATGTAATATAAAATGTCGAATGCAATGAAAATCTAACTTAAATAAAATCATTTTAAGCTATACTAGTTGTTAATCACGATATAATTACTCATAAAATTAATACACCCAACTGGCCAACCACCTTTGAAATTTATGATATCATGTACGTTACACGTGTCATCAATTTTAAAATAATAAAACACCAATTTTAACTTATTATTAAGTTATTTTTCTTTTACGCGTTTTTCTTTCAACTTTAACATTCAACAAGAACGACGTTACCTAAAGTTCATATAACTGATACCTCATGATCAATTCCTCCTTATCATGTGTTTATCATGCTATCGTTTTGTTTAACGTAACCCCTTGTCATACGATCATGTGACCGGTTGTTTTTTACTGGTCAGCCTTAATTTGTATTACTGGGGTGTGTAATAAACTTTTATTTTCGTGTGTGAATGTGGTGTTCATGCACAATTGGAGATTCTTTCTTATCAGTAAATTCGGGATAACCATTCTCATTCTCTTGATTTTGACCACCATACTTTGAAGGTACCAATTGATAGTGACTTTTTATCGGGTATATATAATACAAATCTTAATTTTACGAAATACTAATTCTATTCAGCTTATGCATTATATAATTAATGAAGCTTGTTTTATGTCATTGTCCGTTCTTAATTGCTAAGTGGATGAAGAAGCGGGAAATGATGTCTTCAAAGAGAAAGAGTCCATCGTTATAAAAGAAGCTAATTTTCTTCCTAACATATGACTTTACAGATCAAGAAGACCAATCGTTAGCAATTCAAAAAAAAACCATTTCATTTACAATAAAACAATTGCTTCAAAACTTTGTTACACTACAGTAATGGCTAATTCACCTGATCCTGGGACAACATTAACCCATAAAGGGTATTTGAACGGAAAAATTTACTTTTAATGATCCTAAAGAACAATTTGTGCTCATTGGAGAGTAAATCCATCCTCTTTTTTGTTTTATTTTATTTATCTTTTTTTTATTTGTTGATTGTTCCCCCACGATTTTTATTCCCTTCTTAGTAAACTTAATAATGAAACTTAAAATTTGATTCTTCATTTTTTTTTTTATACCCCTATTATTCACCAATTGATTTGATTAGAGTTTCTAATACGCAATCTCTCACGATCACACTTAAAACTATTTAAATACATATAATATTGATTCAAGTACCTGATTTGAGTACTGATTTCAAATGACGAAATTTTTTTGAAAAAAAAAAAAACGATCTTATAAATTTAGTAATAATTTACTCTGTAAAATGTATAATAAATACACAATTCAAAATTTCAGGTTTTTAAATTCTTCGCGAATAATTCATAATACATTATTAAATTTTAACAATAAAAATTCTTTTTTAAAGAAACATTACTTCGCAATGTCTACTAACGCTGCTCATGCTACTCTCGGTACCTTTAAATTACCGGAAATTAATAATGAACCTATGGTAATTTTTTTTTATTCAGGAAAAAAATTTTTTTTTTCGGATTTTCGATTTTATATTTTATTTTCATTTTTATAGAGAAATTATGAACCGGGTAGTGCGGACCGTATGAAACTTCAAGCTGCTTTGAAAGAATTAAAAGCTCAAGCACCAATTGAAATTCCAGTATTTGTTAATGGAGAAAAGGTGAAAATATTCTTCTTTTTACCATATTATCAAGTTCATCAATAAACTTTTCCTTTCCATTCATATCTTGATACATAAAAAGATTTCTACTGGCAAATTTCAAGAACAAAGAATTCCATCGGATCATCGTACAATCCTAGCTAAAGCTCATGAAGCAGATACTTCAATTGTTGAAAAAGCAATTAAAGGAGCATTAGCAGCACAATCAACATGGGAAACTTATCCATTTAGTGATAGATCAGCCATTTTTTTAAAAGCAGCAGATTTGGCTGCAGGAAAATATAGATATAAATTATTGGCTGCTACTATGCTTGGACAAGGAAAAAATACTTGGCAAGCAGAAATTGATTCTGCAGCGGAATTAATTGATTTTTGGAGATTTAATAATAAATATGCTAATGAAATTTATCAACAACAACCTTCTAAAAATTCTCCTGGTGTTTGGAATCGTGTTGAATATCGTCCATTAGAAGGTTTTGTTTATGCTATTACACCGTTTAATTTTACTGCTATTGGTGGTAATTTGCCGAGTGCTCCCGCTTTAATGGGAAATGTAGTACTTTGGAAACCTTCACCAAATGCTTTATTATCTAATTGGGTTATAATGGAAATTTTAAGAGAAGCTGGTTTACCTGATGGTGTAATTCAATTTATACCTGGTCCTGCTCAAGAATTAACTGATTCTATTTTAAAATCTCCTGATTTTACTTCTTTACATTTTACTGGTTCTACTTATGTCTTTAAAAAATTATGGAAAGAAATTGGGAATAATATTGATATTTATAAATCTTATCCTAGAATTGTTGGTGAAACTGGTGGTAAAAATTTTCATCTAATACATAAATCTGCTAATGTCCAAAATGCCGTACATCAAACTATTCGTGGTGCTTTTGAATATCAAGGTCAAAAATGTTCTGCTTGTTCACGGGCTTATGTACCTGATTCATTATGGGATGAGTTCCGTGAACTTTTATTGCAGAAACTTTCTACTATCAAGATCGGTTCTCCTGAAGACTTTTCTAATTTCATGGGAGCTGTCATGTAAGTTATCCTGATAATTCTTTCAATATATCTATATATGTATATTTATCAATTTAATTTAAATTTTGAATTTTTAGTCATGAAGCATCTTTTGAAAAGGTCAAAGGCTACATTGATTGGGCTGCTAAGGATGCTGATAGTGAGATAATCGCTGGTGGTACTTACGATAAATCAAAAGGTTATTTCATAAACCCAACTGTCATCGTTACTAAAAATCCAAAAAGTAAAACAATGGTTGAAGAAATCTTCGGGTAAGTTTGATTTAGCATATATATACAAATTATTAAATATATTATTAACTTGAAGTTTACCTTTCTATTTACAGACCTGTACTCACTATTTACGTGTAAGTAATTATTTTATCCACGGAATGAATATACAAGAATTTTTTTGTTTAAACAACACTTTATTTTTATTTTATCTAGGTACAAAGCTGATGAATACGAACAAACTCTTGAGTTAGCCAATAAAACAACAGACTACGCCTTGACTGGTTCCATGTGTGTAACATATTTTGTAATGCTTTAAACTAATTCAGTTTTATTATTGATTAAAGTTATTAATAGTAACATTTTCTTTTTATTAGATTTGCAGAAGATCGATCCACAATTATTAATAGTGAAAACAAATTACGACACGCATCTGGAAACTTTTATATTAATGATAAGTCCACCGGTGCCATTGTAGGACAACAACCTTTCGGCGGTTCACGTTCTTCTGGAACAAATGATAAAGCAGGAAGTCCAAGTCTGGTAATGCAATTTTTTTTTTTTTTATAATAATAATAATATATATAATTTTTTGAATCTAATAATAATTAATTTTCTCTATTACAATTATTAATTTCTATTAATTTGTTTAATTATAGCTATATCGATTTGTATCCACACGTACTATTAAAGAAAACTTCATTAACATTGATGACCATTTATACCCATCAAACCTTGTTTAAAAAAAAACCTATTTCCTATAAAGTATTATTTGAAATATTTCAATTTAACAATTTTTAAACTATTATAATCAATAAATAATGGTTCTTGATGCAAATTTCGTTACTTACTTGATTTAAATCTGTATGCAAAAACACGCATCAAATGATAATTATTCATCAGCATATACTAAAAACTCTCGAGTTCCTGTATATTGAGTGGCAAAAGCTTTACCATCTCCAGATGGCTGTGAGAACGCTACTTCACTAGGCTTGAGCTCACAACCATAAATAAAATTTTTCCTACATTCAAAAAAAAAAAATTAGTATGCGATTTATTTAATAATGAACATATCACTCATACAATACCTGATGTTTTCTAATAGTTTTGTCGCAATTTTTCTCCTTCGGTAGTCTCTCTTAACCCATAAGCGACTAATACCGCAAACAGCACGAAGTGGTTTCGTACTATGAAAAAAGTGGTTGTTTTTAGATTTTCTTTTTTTAAATGCTTTAATTTATGTGAAATAAGTTATAAATTAATTCTTACCTACAGAAAATACCTGACCCATCGTTATCATTTCCAATTTGCAATTTTGAACCTTTTTCGGATTCACTTTGAGCTTTGTCGCGTGAAGAATCAACAACTTTGTAGGCTTTATCAATTTGAACTGCTAAAGCAAATCCAACAATGTCGTACTTATTAGCAACATAAAAGTATGCTTTACTCGTATTCAACTTCTCCCCCGTCATTTCTACTGCGCCAAGTTCTAAATTGACCCATTCAATAGTGTTTTTAATCTAAGTGATAAAAAAAAAAATCAAAAGATAATGAAATGAGCAAAAAGTTTAAAAAAAGAGAATAAACAACTAAGCACATATTTATCTTACTTTAAGTTTTTCAAAGAAATGTGATTTATTATAAACAAGTAACACCACACGACCACTAACTTCAGGAATTGTTTCCAACGTAATTTCATCTTGATAACTCTATAAAATTAATTATATAATATTAGTAAATCTTATAAATTAATCTAGTATCAATTAAAAAAATAAAAGAATTATATTGACATGATATTTAATTCCTTCAATAGTTAAGCGATGAAAATTAGTATGCAATGTATCATCTGCTAGTGTTCCTTGAACGTAAGACATTTGACATTCTGGACATGTATAAGCACCAAAATTCTTCTGTCCAAGATCAAGATAAGTTTGTTCATATTTTCTGACACGTTTTTTAGGTCGTGATGATGAATTCTCCTTATTCTCCTTATTATCATCATTATTTTTATTAAATTTTGGAATGGTAGCATATCTTTTCTTCTTTATATGTAGATTACTATTTTGTTCATCATCGACAATTACAGATGCGGTTTTAAAAAAATCCCCAATACATTTTTGTTTTACTGTTTCAGACTTTCGCTCTTGTTTTTCATTTCCCATAAAAGAAGAATTGAACTCAACAGCAGGTAGTTTAGAACCAGTTGTAACCCGTCGTCTCCTTGGTCTTATGAATTGTGCACCAATTTCAATACACTCATTATTAAATTCGATTGTAGGTAAACCACCAGTAGTAATGCGTCTTGCTGGTTGTATCATTTGTGCGTCATATTCTACACGCTCATTTAACGTATTTTCCTTGTTAAAAAGATTATCTTCATGAATAGTCACGTCTCTAAGTGTCCGTTCATTTTCAAGAAATGAACCATCACTATTGAATGATTAATTAATAATAAATATGTCCCAAATTTCTATATCAAAGAAATAACTTTACCTTAAAGGTGGTGAATCAGGTACAAAACATGTATCTTTACGTTTACCATAAGTCACTTTTACCTCTGGTTTCCTATTATTTTTTAAACAAAAATTAGAAAAACGCAAAAAATTTCTATTATTAAGAAGATATTAAACAACGATAATTGCCTTGCAAGGACAATTTTTTCATTATCCTCAGAATTTGAATTTTCATCTTGATATATGCTTACGGATACTTTTTGTTGGGGAATCATGTTATTCTGCTTGTTTAAATTCTGTTAAAGCTTAAACAATTTCTTGCAAAGACTAGAAACTTTTTTTCCAGTCAATGAAAAGACTTTTATATTGAATTTTTTTTTTGCATAGACATGTGATTTTATACTGATGGTATAAAAGACGCGACTTCGCGTTTTTTATTAGGTTACACGAGTATTGTGCATATTGTCATTATTGACTTATTGTGCATGTATCTGTTCTGTGATACATGTGATGTTTTGATATTGCTAAATTGTTGCGCGTTTCGCGTTTCGCGGCCCATAGATTTTATCGATTTTATCGACTTCACGATGTTGAATGACTTTTCGCGAAAATGTTATGCAAGAGTGATCACCTCGAAAGAAACTTGACATAAAAACGATACAGAACAGCTAGAAGAATAATTGAAATCTTGTTGATGAAGTACACAAGAATTTCACATAAATGGATTGTTGAACACTATCAACAATATCATGCCATGTAACTTCCTGAATCTGAAACAAAGTATAATGCTCAGATGATCTTATTACAATGTACCCATGCCCGGTATAAACTGTAAAGTTGCAACCTATGATGAACATCACGCTTCAAAGGCCTATGGAAATGTGAATATTTTCATCATTGGGATCAAATAAATGGATAGAAACATTAATGTGACAAGAATCCTTTAACTCATTAACCCAGATCAAAGGGTTGTGTAAACTTTGCATGTGAGCGCCAGATAAATGACACGTGATTTTTATAACATCCATACGGTATATCAGGCACTAAAGAATGTTAAGAATGTTAAAAATTATATCAACTAAATTAAGTATCATAGAAATTAAATAAATATGATAAATATGACAATTATTATAGAAATAATATTTATTTCCTTTATTATTTTAAGATAATTACGCACTTCAGCTGATGAATTGTCTTGAACTTGCCACTGCTAATATTTTTTTCATACATTCTCTATTCATTTTTTGCTAAGTGCATAATAATTATACCAATTTTCCTTTAGCAATCAAAGGTAAATTTTAAAATAGCAGAAATTTAATTTACCTTATACATTTGTTGAAATGCCAAGATAAAATTCCTTGATTTCACATTCTGGAAGTCTCATTAATATTTACAAACATTTGCAGTCCTGCACTAGATTATGCTTTACCATCAATATTGAAAGGTGAGTTGATTCCATTTAATCCAATTTTTAAATATTAATCTCTTCTTTGTATCCTCAAATTGATCAATTAATATTTACCACCTCATGGACTTCCTAATAGACAAATACATAAGAAACCCCATCTAAGCAATCTATCAGGTAAAAAGACATGGCTTCATCCTTCATTTGGTTTTCAGCATCCATTCCTTAACCTTTTCATTTCTTTTAAAGTACCATCGACCTTGTTTTTTGAAAATTAGATTTACTAAAAGATAATTCCACTATGATTGGATCTTTTAGATGATGACTTATTGAAGTCACAGCATTTTTAAGTGGAAACTTTCAATTATTGTTCGCCTCTTTCAATTTGTTCTTTAATGAGTATATATAGTCAACATTGGGATGACTTCACCAAGAGTTCATAATATTAACCCTCTTTTTTTAGTACGTTTAACTGTATTTAATGGTACTCTAATTTTTGAATTTTTTGCAATCTCTTCAGCCATGGAACTAAAAATAAAATTTTACCGTTATTAATTTGAGAAATCATTGATCTTAACATAATTAAATATAAACCTACATTATTGAAATTGGTAATTTCCGTTGAAATGAAGGAGTTTAGTTGATAAAAAGCTTTTAAAATGTGTACTTAAAGTTTGATTTGTATTTAGTAAAAGAAAGAGTGAAAGTGAATGAAAGTGATAAAGAGAAGTAAATTATTTAAAAGAGGTTAAAAGAGGTTAAATGTCGTTTTTACCACTCTTAACTAATGCTAGCTTAAATTTTGGATTCTGGGGCACCAATCCAAATTTGATTTCAATATTATAGTAATTCGGCACTTCGTGCCGAATATATTAATTATGCTAGGAAATGCGGGAATAACTAAAATGATATAAATCAACAATTAATTAAATTAATAAAAAAAGACAATTTATTTAAGATAAATTTTCAGTGACAAAAATACAATTATTAAAGAAAATGTAGTTAGATTATAATATTACATTTTCACAAATTTCTAAAGACAAAATTCAAATATTTATTAAGTGAAAACAATTGATATTCATGATATTCCTTAAATTTTCTAATTGAAAAAAAGACGAATTTTTCTTGAAATTTTTTTTTTTTTTTTTTTTTTCTTTAGATCTCGGTGATTAAAAATACAACCATTTGATAATTGTACCTTGAACCTCGAAAATTTTTGTTCGCTCATCGACTTTTTAGGAGCCTCAAAGATAATATTAATCTGTTCTAAGAATCAAATGAACTCCACTATCACTCCAAACTGGTTCGCTCAATTCCCCGACTTTAAGTTTAAAAGCAGCATCCTCAAATGAAGGTTGCATTTGACCTCTACCGAAATATCCCAAATCACCATTGCGTTTAGCACTTGAACAATCGGATTCAGTAATAGCGAGTTCACCAAGAGTAATCTCGCCCGAAATGATGCGCGAATGGTAGGATTTAATTAAAGCCAAGGCTTCGTCTCTGGATCTAGTTATGATGGGCTAAAAAAAAAGAAAAACAGTTAATTAGCATCAATAAGAATTCACATTAAAGACAATAAAAATTATAAAAGTAACCAATTATTAAATACGAACTTCTTTCCAAGAACTAGGTCGTCTACTTTTGTCATGTTTGACCAACAAATGACTAGCTCTGATACGACCATCTCCACCTTCCAATGGGTCAATATGTTGTGGATCTTGATGAGTTGCATATCCCTTAATAGAATTAGGATCAACTCCCTCTGGAAGGTCCCAAGTGCTTTCTTTAGTTTTACGATTATAATAGTAAACCATTCTACGAGATCGGGAAATTCGAGATTCCCATTCTGAAGCGTCAGCCTTAATTGTAGACTCCTTTGTTGTATCATTAGGAGCAGGAGGATCGCCATTGTTTGAAGGAACGGGGCCATTATTATTAGTTGTAGTAGTAGTTGTGGCTGTATCTTCGTTGCTGTTTGTGGTAGTTTCATTATCAGGTTCATTGGGACTAGCCTAAAATGACGAACAAAGGTTTCTTTTAGGAACATGGGGTATCCTACTTTATTAAACTATTTGGAAACTTACCATTTTGCTCGTTTATTTTTCTTAGATCTCGAAAGCAATAATGTATATAATAAAATTTTTGACTATAACTTGGTTTTTTTATGTTAATGTAATTTGAAAATTGGAATGGACTAATAAAGCCAAGCCACATGTTGGATGTTACTTTATAAAGTTACACAATCTCTCAGATCTGAATTCGATCACAATTTGGATTTCCAAATGGGGAAATTTTTTTTCGGGTTTAAAATTAGAGTCGATTGATTAAAATAATATTTTAATTTAAATCATAATCATACAATATACAAATTGAATTAAAATTATTAATATTTAATATTATACTTCTCACGAAAATTATCTAGTAGAGTTTCTAACTTATTAATTAAAGCTTTGGTCTCAGATTCATTATAATCTTCAACATCATCACTATCAACATATACCTCACCAAAACAATTACAATAACTACCAAATTTTTTCATAGTAGAGTTTTTTAAAGTATCAATAGGTTGAGTTGCAACATAATAATTAGCATATGATCCATTCCAATTGGTGACGGTTTGAATTCTCATTCCTAAAGTTCTTGCCTGTTATAATTAAATTTTTATAAAATGAATAAAAAAGTAAAATAAAAATTTTTATTATATTGGATAATAAATTTACCGCGTAAAGTCCCATTTGCATTCCATAGCCCATAAACCAACCAAGATGATCTCGTACAATATTTGTAGCAGCAACTCCAGGATGAGTTGTAAAACTATAAATATTATGTTTGTTTAACCGAGAATTAAGTCCAATGGCAATTAAATCTATAACTCGTTTGGATGATTCGTAGGGTGAATCTCTAAATAAATAAAAAATAAAAACCCCCAATTAACACTATTTCAAATTTTTCTTTAACGAGAAAAGAATTACTTACTCTTTAATAGCTTGATAATCTTCCAAATTATGATGTTCTTTTGAAGGTGTACATGAACTCGTCCAAATAATACGAGATCCTTCGGATTTATTTAGTAAGTTCTCGAGTTCTCGAATCTAAAAAAATAAAATAAAAAAAGATGAATTTATATTACTAATCACGATGTGAACATAAAAATTATAAAAATATAGTTTATCGCTTACCATAACATAATGTCCAAATACATTACAAGCAAAGGTTTCACCTAAACCTTCAACTGTTTTTCTTCCTACAGGCTGAACTACAGCATCTGTTCTTGAAAACAGTGCAGTAGGACTAGAAACAATTTGTTTAGCAATTACCCACCAATCAATATGTGTACACGGTAAAATTCCAGCGTTACAAAAAATTAGATCGATTCGATTATATCTGTGATATGAAATTAAAATAAGTTAATTTAACATTTCAACAATGTAAGAAAAAAAAAATAGATTATTACCTTTCTTTCACTTCTTTACAACACTCGAACACGGACTTAACTGAACTTAAGTCTACAAGAACGATCTCAACCTGTCCTTCTGTGAATTCTTTTAGTAATTCCCTTTGAGCATTAATAGCCCGCGTTTCGTTTCGACAGGCAAGAATGATTTTAAATTGTGTATTAGGATTTTTTGCCGAATAGTCTAATAACCTTTGTGCAACTCCATAACCTATTCCACTAAAAATAGCTACAAATGAATATATATATCGGCAATTAATTTTACATATTTATAAATTAAAAATAAACTCCACCTATTTGCACCAGTTATTAACGCAATTTTGACGTCCGACATTCTTCTTGTCGATTTGTTCTTTTCAGTTTTTTTTTTTCGTTTATTTCGTTTTTTGGTCATTTTATTTGAAAATTTGAAAAATTGTACAAACACGTAAAAAGACATACCGGTATTAAATAGGTAATCTTTTTAAGCTTAATAATGATTGGATATAATCAATATATAATCAAACTTTAATGATAAATTTGTAATTGATTCACGTATTATTATTTTCTTATATTGGAATTAGAATGCAGTCAAATTGTCAAGATCGTATCAAATTTCATCAAAAATCAAACCGTATCACAATAATTTATGACTTATTTCCATATGATAAAGATAGATCTTTTAAAATTGATTTTCAATCAGAATCCGTATGTATTTAAAGAATTCATTATAAAAATTATTTTCAAATTATATAAATAATATGATTTTTTGACAGACAAAAATCCAGGAGATTTTATTAAACACATCATCATCTTCCACGCTCACAATTTTTCATCCACCTACCAATTTTTCATCAAACACTTATTCGATTTCTTCTTTAAATATTGTAATAATTCTTAAAAAACTCGATAATACGGAATGGAATTCATTAAATTTCAAATTCAATGATGAAGAAACATTGATTGAGAAATGGTTTCTTACAAAAGAAAATATACAAAAGTGTACAAAAATTTTGGACAATGAAACTAAATGGGTAGATATAATTTTATTTTATAATTTTATAATTATTGGTTTAATGTTTTATTACTATTCATGTGAAAATCAACTTCACACACACAGAATAAAACCCCGCTGGCACCCGAAATTAAATCTATGCAAGCGGTACGTGATAAAGATGGTATAATTGTTCAAATAAAAACAAAACCTTCCTATTAAATAACTGAAGAAGAAAAATATTATTTATGGATTCGTTTCTTCTTCTACCCACTTATCATCGACAAGTCTATAAATCTATTGCAAATAAAGAATTTTAGCATTAAATTTTTAAAGAAAAAGAAAGACATTTAATTAAAATTCTTACCACTCTCTTTGGAGGAAAAATTCCATATTCAAACCTTATAACCTCACTAACTTTAAAAATTAACAAACAAAAGTTATCGAAAGCAACATCATGATTAACTTTATCAGGATTATCTAAACTAATATTTTTTTCAAGCATAGAATCTAATTTAAGACATTTAAATGCTTCATCTCCATGTTTTGGTATTTCTCCCGATGTGGGCCATGTAAACATTGCACGAGTTTGAGGTGATAATGATGACCAAATTTGTCTTCTGATTGTTTCCCATTGTTCTTGGGCTGATATATCTGATTCCGTTCCAATTTTGGGTGGATGAAATCTTGTTATTTTTTTCGGTGACGAGGTAATGTAAAATCTTCCTGATAAATTATAAATTTCTTTGGTTGTTGGCATTTGCCTTTAATACATTATTTGAGAAAAGAAAAAAAAAATGAATTACGTTTCAAAGTTTCTTTTTTAGAGAAAATTAAAACCTCACCAGCATAATTGAGCATTAGGATTTGATTTAACATCACCATGTAATTGGTTATCATTAAATGCCATTAAAAATAACAAATGTCTTGAATCATCTTTAACAAAATCTTGAAATCTTATATTGTGTAACGAAGGTTCTCCATTTCTTCGAAGATTTGTCATTTGCACATAAACTGATATATAAATATATTAGATACTACGATGTATTCATTTTCAATGCAAGAAAAGAAATATTGCATAATCGGTTATAAAAGAAACCCACCGATACTTCGATAATTTTTCTTATGACTTTGTTGAAGCAATTGATTCCATGTGTCCATTTTAATCAACAAATAAAAAAAAAAAAATTCTAAAGAAAGTCGAGAAATTATATTAAAGGATTATTAACGAGGAAAGAAAAAAAATTAAGTTAGGTAAGTTATATAAAGTCATTGTTTTCCATGTTTTTATTAAAGAGTTTCAGTTTAATGTTACTCAAATTTAACTTGTTTTAACTTGATATAACTTGATTTCCAATCATATCCGAATTTTTGTTTTCTCCACATATATACAGATCATCATGAGGAAAACCACATGATTGGATGTTGATTAACACGCAAAGATTTTGTTTCTTCTGTTGGGCTGTATTTTAGACTCCATTAAAACGTAGGTTTGTGTACCAGGCTAAACCTACCGTATATTGTTTACTTCAGGATAAATATCGCAATGTAGAGGAATTTGATAAACCCATTATCATTTGAAAGATCTTGTTTTAAACTTTTCGATGGTATTTGTTTCAATCTTCAGTAGCATTAATATTCAAAGATAATGTTTAGATACAAATACAGTATAGCCTCAAACTTCACAGATATTAGATAAATGTGAAGAATTAAAATATAAATGTAAAGTTTCAAGATTTCCAAATTCTTGTGGACTGAAAAATGAAGTTTTTATTTTCATAATACATGTTTGAATACTATTCTTTAAAATTTTTTCTTTGTTACCTATTGAATCGACAATAATATTCCTTATTAAGATTTTCTATTTTTACAATTAAATACGATAAATACATTTCGGATAACATTAGAACCGTAGATGACAATTAAACATTTATATTTACCTGATAAACATGCTTTGAGAGCACCAATTCTTGAGGAATTAGTAATAATATCCTGTTACAATCACTATGGGTTTGTTTAATCAATAAAAGCAAGCTATTTATAAATACTGAAACTTCACATTTATTAATAAATAAACCAACACCGAAAAATTTGTAATTCAGTAAAGTTGAATAGATGCTCAGGTACATAATGACGTTTATATCCTAAGACCTATAGAAATTGCGTACTAATTGCGTCTTGATTTAATAATCTTGTCAAATCATTTAACCAATGTTTTTTTTTATTATGTATGATTTGTGTGTTTTTGGAGGTGAACGTACTGTATATTCACTAATCGGTGATTTGTCATTGTGTCTTGGAAGTGAACGTATATATTCACCGATCGGTAAGTTTTCTATTGTTAGAGGAAGGAAGATTTGTTAGTTAGTAAAGATCCTACATAAGAATCTTGCTAAATGGACAGGGTGGAATCTAATTCCAACAAAATTCTTTTTTCCTTCGCACACAGTATATTTGCGATAATTTCTAGAAAGTTGCCAAGTAATATAATACCGGTCGTGTTTTTAATAAAATTATCATTTTAAATGAAACTCCTTGAAGACATTTTCAGTGAAGAATATTATGGACAGTTGTAATTTGTAAAGGTTGCAATTCATAAAATTCATAAGAAGAGGTAAGTTGTTTTGAACAACATAATCATAATATGATATCGTCACTATTTCCAAACTACAAGCACTCAAGAATTGGTTCAAATGTTTCAGGAGATCTCCTTCCTTTACAGTAGTAATACAGTGTGATGGATATGAAATATCCCCGGTACTACGTTGTAAAAATTTCATCCAAAATATTTCCGTTATATTTCCATACCTTCTGTGAATATTCCTTTTCCTGAGAATGATACCGAATTTGGTTAACTAATAATTCAATAAATGAAGATCTTGCTTTTCTTTTCTGGGAAATAATAATTATCTATAATTAATTTGATATTAATTACGTAATTGCTCTACAACTTTAAAAGCTTAAAAGATTATAGAAAAAAAAGCGATGTCAAGAAGGTAATCACTTTTGTTTTTAGAAATTCAATCGTTGAAGTGTGATTGACATGTTGCAAGTAAACTATTACAATATTACGATTTAACGATTATCTTTTTCGTCCAGAGCGAAAATACTGTATATACTTTACTGGATAGAGGCGTCGAAGATCAATTTATTAGATTAGGACTTATGCAAGAATACATATTGTGATGACTTTCTATTGGATTAATCCTGAATGGGGGTCTTTGATCGATATTTTTATTCTCTTATCCAATAACTATTTATTCATAATTACATCCTTTTTGTTGTTTAATGAAGGAATTATAACTTTCAACCCATATGTGTATACGTATGCATATACTGTACATATATATATATATATTACAATATATATAATTCTTAAAAAGCATTACAGATCAATCTAGCAACATCAACTCATTTTAACTCGAAATGAACTTTCACACAAATTACTTAATTATAATATTAAAGAAATCGTAAAGGGGTTTTATATTTATTAAGTGAAGAGGACCTTCCGTAATATTATAACCATTTATAACCTATCTATTATGTGTCGTAATATTACAACTACTTACCTTATAATGTAATACTTGATTTCCCAACTTCGTTATAGTCGAAATTAGAGTTGCAACCTAGGTTGCAATTCAAAATGTCGTAATTATTACTTACAGCTATCAACCTTAAAATGAACAATTTTATTTTTATTTTATTTTTTTGGAGGGGAGCTCAATGAAAAGAAAAAAAGACAAGTATAAGGTATTCTCCCTCTATTTTCCCGATACCAATTGGTTATTTCCCTGCAAATAAAAATGATAGTTCTTTCCATATTTACCTTAGCCTCATGTGTGGTCTCGACTCTTAATTATTTTAACCAAGTAAGGAATTCATCATCTCACTGTCTTGGGCGAATAACAAGTTTCGCCATAAAAATGAAATCTTACGTAAATATTATATAAATTCCATATGAAGGTTTATTATCAAAACAAGTTTATATATCAGATATGTAAACTTTATAAAGTAAACCTATATACTATATATATACTAGTATATATATATAATTTAATAGTTTAACATTCATTGGCCGGAATAAAGAGAATTAATTTCGGCCAGAATTAATAAAATAGAAGACGCAGTAAATCCGAGATATGATTAATCAACAAGTTACAAAAAAGAATGTTATCGGTGAGAACGAAGAAATTAAGGATGGGAGACAATGAAATGCGTAAGATGATACAATTACGCCAAAAGATCCAAAGAAAATCTTTAAATATTAGGTTAAAATCCATGTACCATGTGTAAAGTTGTAAGACAATCCGAACAATTACGAAAAAAAAACGTCATTTATATTTATTTATGGTTTATAAAAATACGTAATTTAACTAGTATAAATTAGAAAGAATTTATAAATTCGTCACTGAACATGCAGAAGACGCAGTAATGTTGATCAAAGTAATAATTAGATCATTTCACGTGAATTGAATCGGTAAAATTATAATGAATCGGTGATTTCTATGAAATTTAGGTAAAAAATTGATCCATTTCAAATATATCATTCCTTTTTTTTTTTTTTTTTTTTTGCGGAGTCGTATACAAACTAATTAAACGGTCAAAAATTGTCATTGAAACTAAAAAAAAAAAAGAATTTGTAATTTACCTTTAGAACCTAGACAATTAGAATTTTAGGTCTAATTAATCAAAAATTTTTAAAAAAGATTTCGCCGTTTTATCAGATAATCTCTTTTTTCAGATTTATTTGGAAAAAAATTTTCGGAGAATTTTTATTCTTATTTCTTTTTTTTTTTTTTGTTTTCCTTTGGGAAGGGGAATGGGGGAAGGGGACTCAACAAATTAGAAATGATGAAATATTTATTACAATCTTCGAAGCAAAAGACTGTAAAATTTAGAATCACAAGAAATATTTATGCGCCAAGCAATAATTTGTGGGACCCTTGCAGAGATTACTTTAAATTTGTTGACATTTAAGGACAATATAAAACTAAACCGGTTAAATCAAAAGTATTACTATGGTAAGAACTTATTGTTCCATGTTTGAGCGCCAGGTTAATAACAAAAATTTTGGATGCATTGTTTGTAAAAAAAAAAAATAAATAAAATAGAATAAAATAGAATAGAATAAAATTAATATCGAGAATTACATGCAAATCGGAAAATATTATGTACAAAGTCATGCTACACAAAATTCATTTAATCAACATTTTTTTTTTCGATCATTGGAAAATTATTAAAAATGCCTATTTTACAATTTTTCTTGGAACCCGATCCGTAGAAAGTTCAAGAAAGTTCCACATAAACAAATTCCGATTTTCTGGAGCCCAGTCTGATAAACATAATCTTATAAATCTTGTAAATTATTCTCAAGTTTAAAAAAAAAGATAGGATAAATATATATAAATGTATATAAATGTTTAATATATATATATAATAATAAAAGACTAAAGATAAATAAGTGAAATAATACATATTATGCAAGTGGGGAAAAAAACAATGATTGGATGGTAGAATTCTTATTTTAACGAAATTATTTTGTAATTGTGAAATATTATAAAAAAGAAATGGGAGATTTAATCGTAAAAACCATATGAATTCTTGATCTAGACAACCCAGGATTCTGCGTGTTACTTCATTGTGGTTGATATTCATGTTTACACAAAAGATGAGGGACCGCCTAAACAAAAAAGGAAAAAAAAGGAAAAAACACAAATTGGCGAAAAAAACTAATTGTATTATATGACATCATATTATCCATTAATATATTTATTTGTCTCGTAATTTATCTTATCGATAATGTGGTCTTATCTTATTTATACTCGTCTATTGTGTAATCTTCTTTTTGACTCTGGGTAAATTCAAATTTCCTGCATTCCTCTATAATTTTTCTGAAAATTCGAGAAATGTTGGACAATGCTGAGCATTGAAAATGCGCTTTTTCGTTGATTTTCCTTTAAAGTTTGTGGATGCTTATCGTTTTATCGTATGATGAAAAATTATCGCAATTTAAATTTCCCGTTTTTTTTTTGTTATCTGTTTTTATCATAGTTGAAATCCAGAAAAAAAAAGCCAACTTGTCGATTTTACCATGGTGCGGGTATCGAAAAAAAAAAAAATTTTTTTTATATTGATCATTAATTAAAATACAAATCTGGTTTTGAATAGTAATCGAAATTGACTTATGACTTATGCTTATAAAAATGTCAACTTTTTCGTTTTTAGATGATCCTCTCCCAATCAAAATATTTAGTGGCAGATTTTCGAATTTATAGTTATTTTAGGATCTGAAACTATTATATATATATATATTATATATATTATATATATTAAAAAAAAAAAATTTTTTTTTTTTTATTTTATCTATTGTAAAAAAAAAACAATATATTATTATTATTTATAAAAAAACTACTTTCTCGACTTTTTTTCCGTTGGGTTTCTTTTTGTTGTTTTTTTTTTATATAATTTTAGGTAATTAAATAATTTTATATTATTTTTATTATTTTTATTTTTATTTTATTTTTGTTTATATGTTAAATTATTAAATTAAACTAACTATTTTCTTTTACTTTTTTATCCCCCCAAAAAACTATAAATTAAACCCTATCCTCATTTTCTTTTTTCCTCGAAATTAATTTATGATATGGTATCACAAAGTAAAAAAGGCTATATACCCCATATTTTTCTAACGTTTATAAAGATTGACATTTTCACTTGATTGTTACGATTTATCAATTCATTTTTTACAGCTTTTTCTATTTTTTTTTTTTTAAAAAAAAAAAGGAGTACCTTTTTGTTACGATTTCTTTCCTGATCAGTGAACAAAATAACGAAATAAAATCAAACTTTTTTTCTTCTCTCTTTTCATTTTTGAACCGTTCTTAACACAATCATTGTATGGATATTTGCATACAATTCTTCTTTTTTTCCCATCAGTGTTAATATGATTCATAATTTTTCTTGTATATTTGTTCATTTTATCTTCCCAAAAATTTTATCCTTTATATTATTCCTTCATTAAGTTTTATTGAGACATTGAATCACATAACAATTCATAATTTTTAAAATTCAAATACTCTCTCAACAAGGCAAACGTTTTCTTGTTATAAATCAATAAAAAAAAACAAAAAGTATTTTTCCCTCGAATGAAAAAAGATCTATCCAAAAGAAAACATGAATAGTTCATCTTTTCCTCAAGTTCGTGATTTCTTAAAGAAATGTAATCTTTTGGAATATTATGATAGGTTCATATCTGAAGGATTCGATCAGTTACAATCGGTAAGTTTTCGATTTTCTTGTTCTCCTTTTTTTTTGGATCAGAATGGAAAAAGATGAAATTCTTCAATAGAATTAAAAGTATAAAAAAATAAAGATTTATGAAATTTCGAAAAAAAAGGCATTATCCTATTTTGAAAAATTCGATACATTATTATAGTTGAAAAGTGGATTAGATCATGATGCAACAAAATGTTAATATTACCTTTAATGTATACTGAATCACCAGGCTGTTTGTTACATTAGAGATATTCGAGATGGTTCGAAAAGTATTACAGATTGTTCAGTATGAGGAACAATGCTACTGCGGCTTTATTTATTTATATTTTTTTTGTCTGGACCCCCGTTTTCATTCTGGATATCTTGGGCAAATGACGTCATGTTTTAAATAATGCAATAATAATATCTTTTCCTTATTTGCTTAGCTTCTAGATGTTACTGAGGCTGATCTGAAAGCTATGAATGTTAAACGGGGTCACCGAAGGGTAATTATCAATTTAATTCATTGAAGGGTAATTGTTAAAAAAAAAAAATTATTCTCAATAATTGTCTCTTTTTTTACAAAAATTTTTTCATCGTTAAAATATATATATACATATTATATTTTATTTTATTATTGTACTGCGCCATTTCTAATGTAGCGATTGCAGAGAGAAATTGCCACGATAAAAGGAATTCCTTTGAACACACCATTATTTATTCAAGGGTTGGAAGATTCAAGCGGTACGTTTTACATGGCGCAGTAATACACATGTCTGATTTTCGTATCACTTACAATTCCGTTCATTATTTCCAATTTATTAGATGCCCAAATACATGCAACAAGTCTTCCACCACCAGCACTTAATGTTTATATGAACGAACCTTCAAGTACAAATGGAGAGACCCCAGGATCGTCTCAACCAAGGAACAGATCAACCAGAGATGATGATCCACCAGACCCACCGGATCCTCCAGATAACGGAAGTGGCAAGCGTAAATATAAACGTCATCCGAAAAGAGACAAAAATGCTCCAGTAAAACCTCTTTCTGCGTATGTAATGTTTGCTCATAAGGTTCGAGAAGAATATGCAGGACAAACCATTTCATTTCCAGACATGGCAAAGATAGTTGGTGACCGTTGGAAAAATGTTCGACCTGAAGTAAAAGAAGCCATTGAAAATGAAGCTGCTAAGAAAAAGGAAGAATATCAAGCTGAAATGGCAGTATATAAAACAACAGAATCTTGGAAGGTATGTAATTTTTTTTTCGAGCTAATGATCGTCGATCCTTGTAGATCTTTATCAACGATCTTCATTATTATTATAATAGAAATATCAAGAATATTTGAAGGAATTCAAAGAAAAGTATGAATCAAACCGTAAGTATAGTTGTATAGTTTATAATTTTTTTTTCTTTCATTTTTAGTACCTGGTGTTAGATGACAACTCAATAAGGAAATGATCGGCAGTAATGCTGATATAATGTCTGACCTATATCATTTTTTATTTAATTATTTTTATTTTTATTTTGTAGCTCGGGATTCAAATAAACGTACAAAGAGACAAAAGACTGAACCTTCACCAGATTCAGATAATGCAACACCTTCAGGTTATTCTAGCACAAGGTCTGCTTCTGTAGGGTATGATAATGGTAGTGGTAATACTAGCAGTGGAAGCAGTAATGGAAACGGAAATGGAAATGGAAATGGACATAATACACATAAACATAATTCTCAACATCATCCAATAGGACCATATTCTAATAATGGATTTTCCCACCAATCTCCTCATTCTACAAATTATATTCCTCCATATACACATTACAATCCAACTGTACCTTTTGGGTATACAAGTAATAACAGACAAAATAGTATCATTCATACTTTTATAACTCCACCTTCAAGTATCAATACAAATAATACTCCAACAACATTAGCGGACTTGTATGCCAAAGATGACAGTAATGCTGGCGATGATCAATCTCAACCAGGAAATTGTAGCAGTAGCGGCAATGGAAGCAGTGGTAATGGAAGCGGTAATGGAAGTAGTTTTAGTGGTAGAGGTAGTAGTAGTAGCAGAAGTGCCGAACGTCCAAGTTTTGAAGATTCCGACATTTCAACTACTTCAAGTTCAAATAGTACTCCTCCTCCCGTTTTTATGGAAACTGATGATAACCCAGATCATCGACAATCTCGACAGCGAGGTTCTCGAAATCAAAATAAACATCAGGATAGTTCACAATCGCGTCAACAAGATGATTCCAACACATTGGCTAAGACGAAATAACCAAAAAAAAACACCTTTTTAAGCCATTAGTCTCTCTTTGTATGTATTTTTATTTTATCTTATCTTTGAACACTTGGTTTGATAAATTATTTATTCGGTTTCACTGTTTTTCTTTTGTAGACTTCCTTTGATTAGTTATAAATTTATTTTCCTTTTTCCTTAGCGAGTGTTGTTTTGATTGAAGAATGAAATTCTTTTATATTATAAATTATACTGAACATCTCGCATCCATATTTTTTCAAAAAAAAAAAAAAAAAGAATATTGATTTTTATTCTCCCTTTACTTACTTTATATTTCCGAGTCCTTATTAATAATATGTTTATTTTTTAATTAATATATGAAAAAATTTTTTTTTTGAATTGAAGTCAATGTACATGTTTTCTTATTTTCTTGTAAATAAATTTTTTTTTGTATTTTTTTTTTTTTCGTTCAGTGGATAATATATGTTTTGCTTTTAATTTTACGAAATATGAACGTACGTGATGCAATTCGATCAGGTAATTTTTTTTTTTTATGTAATTCTCAAGAAATTTATTGTTATTAACTTATTGACTTATAATAAAATCTTGTAGACGGAATCATTCAATCCTTGTCGTTCCAGAATTTCTTTTTAACCGTTTTATTACATTTTTCTCCGTCTTTAAGAATTCGGGTTCAATAGATGATTTTTCGTAAAAAAAAAAAAACACTAAAATTTTAGAAAAAAAAAACATTTTCTTTCAAAAAAAAAGATAGCATTTTATTGTATTAAGTTTTTTATAAGTATACTGCACAATGTATAAAATTATTTAAGATACATTTCTTTATGAATGCGTCCAAACATAAAATTAAGTTTTTTTTGTTCCAATGGAACACTAAAAGGAATTTTTATCTTTTTTATATTTCGTTTATAGATTTTTTTTTATGTAAGTCCTCTTTTTCTTTATTTTAATAAAATTCACGTAAATCAATAATAATTTTTTTAACCTCTTTTATTTGGATAAAAAAAAACACTGTACAGTATACAATAGAAAAATTGCATCCAATTGTTTTCATGCACCATAAATTATCATCAAAGTACCGGAATTCGGATTTAGGATAAGTATTATTATTTTATATAAATCACATGATTTTCTCAGAATATATTAGAAGTATTAGAACTTTGTGAATACTCACATAAATTAAAAATAAAAAAATAAAATCGGTATAAAATGGATTTCTTATTACAATTTCAAAAGCTGTAAAGCTGTAATTTTTATTATAATAGGGTAATAAAGCCAATATCCTGTCAGGAAAAAATATATACTGTATAAACTTTGAGGATTTAAATATTAAAACCTTTAACAAACGACCCTTTATTAAACCTTTAATAATGAATATAACGATACTTTGTTAAAACTTTTTTGTATATACTATTTATTTAAATATAAAATAATGTAAAATTGAACTGGTCAGATGATGCAATTTGACAATCAAAGAAAGAGCATGCAAATTGATAAATTTCGTAAGTTTCATTAATTTGTATTTCATACAATAGATGAACCTGTTGTACATTGTAATCACAACCAAACGGTAATATTACCGATGAATTCTAAGAATTGGAGGGATATAATAAATTGTCACAAAGTTATTCACAAGTTATGTGATGAAAGAATTTTTCGTCGCGTCACTACAATAAAAAAAAAAAAAAAAAAACGGAACAAACGGAACGGTCGAAAAAAGTTTTCTTTATTCTACTTACAAGTAAAGTATGTCTAATTATTATTATGATTCACATGAATAAGGATCAACAATTTTTTTCTTAGCACAATCTACCATAATTTAATAATATCTTTTGATTTCCATTTTTAATAAGGATTAAAGAAATTTCATCAACAATTTCTAAATAAAGACAATTCATTATGTTTTATTAAATGGAAATCATTTTAGAAAAAAATAGTATATTTCGGTAAGATCCAACAATCCTTTTTTGCAGATTCGATTTAAAAAGTTATTTCAGAGTCGGGGAGGAAAATACAAGCTTTGTAATAATAACATTACGCCATTTGATTGAAACAATTTCAATAAATGATTTTCATTTCGTAATAACTTTTCACAAATAAATTAAATAAAATATTACAAATATTAATGCATAAAATAAATAAAAATTTTAAAACATCATGTTCAACCAAAAAAGTAAATTTCATTCATACAAGATTTTCTTTCCAGATAGAAGATCGAATTAAACCTTTTCCGGAAATTAATTCATCTATAATTTTAAAATTATCCGAAAATTTTCCGTAATTCTCAGAAAACTCAAAAATGTCCCGGACGTTCGGATATTTGTACAAACGAATATATTATATATATTTGTAACTACTCAATCTTTCAAGGTTGTCTGTAATCGTTTGTAATCAATTGTAATCATCCATTCGTTTGTAATCGCCAGAACGTTGACCTTGCCATCATCGGACGTTATCTGGCATTTCCCGAACTTTACGTACAATTTCCGGAAGTTCTTTTTTCGTAGGATTTCCTTGTTTACCTTATTACCTAAATTAATCATCAATATCAGATTTTTTTTTTTTTGTGTCTTTTTAATTAAAATCGGGTTTAATAAAAAGAGCGGATCATCAAAGATTATAAATTACTCGGCCGATAGCAAAAATGTCCGTCAGTTAAGATTAGTAAGTGATTTGTAAACCTAGAAAAGGTAAAGAAAATTTTATTACAACAGATTCGGATTGTAATTGTTCTTGTGATGTTTTCAATATTTTGGATTCTTTTATGTGATATTAATTTTGTATCCAATATTATAAATTGCTTTTTATGGAATTGTAAAGTGAAGAGATTATTGTTCCCATTTTTGGCGTGTGTGATCTTTTTTTTTTCATCACTAGCCATTTTGCCACGGCTTAAATGGCTTAAATGGCTTAAAAAAAAAAAAATTTTTTTTGCGTTAAATAATTCCACGTTTTTCAATAAGTTCCCACGTGCATTCATTGTAAACGTTTAATAGGTAACACAAATATTTCTTTTATTTAACCTTAAAGCAGGATATAATAGTGAAGATCTTGACTTGAATAATTGAATTACAAGGAGATGTTAGTTTCAGAATCCAACTATAATATAATCAAATGACGTTTTTTTTAACAAAGAACCCTAGAGGATAAAAATACAAAGAAAAGAAAGGTTTGTTTAATGAATGTTGTCATAATGATTATTGTTTTACAATTTTCTTAATGGAAAAAAATCTTTCTATTGTAATGTACACGTTTTTTTTTTGACTTCAAACCCGATAATGTTTTTATTGTTGAATTACTTAAAACTCGGACCCAAAAATCCGGATATGAAACAAAAAAGATGAAACCTCCTTACCTCCTTTTATTACGCGATTAAATATTAATCGCGAGAAAAAAAAAAAAAATCATTATTTAATAAACCTTTTTTAAGTCAAAATAAAAAGGCTTAAAAAGTGATAAAATAGCGAGGGATCTAATTTCTTTTTTAGTTTAAATATTTTTATTAGTATTTTTATTTGTTTAACAAAGAATCAAGAATTTCGGAGTTGTTGATTTATTCATTCAC
Organism: Glomus cerebriforme; assembly: GCA_003550305.1. Taxonomy (NCBI): domain Eukaryota; kingdom Fungi; phylum Glomeromycota; class Glomeromycetes; order Glomerales; family Glomeraceae; genus Glomus; species Glomus cerebriforme. The sequence goes on along the minus strand of QKYT01000324.1, from coordinate 98,883 downwards.
TAGCCACACAAGCACATATACACATATATATATATATATATATATATATTTTTATGTATCGTTAAATCACAATCACACAATAGAAAATAGACTAGATTTAAAGTTAACTTTTTTTAATTGGTGATTAAAAATGATTAAGATAAACTAACCATTACTGACTTCATAACGCGTTTCATTTAGAATTTGATCATTTCCGGTTTGACCTTCAACTTTGGATATAAATTCTATTGTTTTCTTTGTTAATGTTCATTCATAATAAGTAGTGAATTACTTTTCTTAAGCAAGTCTTTAAATATCCTAAATGGTCAAAACTTTCATCGCGTTTAAACGTGAAAGTTATTTTTTCATATTATGAACAATAGATCATATGAATCTCCCCCCCTATTCTTCTTTGTAAACAGATGACGCGGTTCTAACGAAATATCGTTAGTTTATTTTTAGAAATTTCTTTTCTTTGTAAATTTCATTATAAATTCAAATTTGTCCATTATTATTTCTGAAACTAATACTCTAAACCTATTAAATTTATTAATTACTCAAAGGGTAAACAATAACTAAATTTTATCATTGGATATTTTCTCTTTTATAAGGTTTGTACTATGGATTTCTAATTTTATTTCGAAAGAATAATTACATATATATATATATATATATCTTATTAAATTAAATGGCTTTGAAAAAAAAAGAAAATGTTTACCGAAAGTGGCAAATTGAAACATGTTACCCTTGTTTAAAAAGACAATAATATTATGAAAATCCTTATTTTAAAAAAAATAATGATCAACTTCCAAAAATTTTTTTTTTTTTTTTTTTTGACCCTTTTATATAATTAAATCCGATATATCAAGAAAAAGTTCCGGTTCGTTAATTCCCTAAAGAGAAAGTGCGAGAGAAATCTTTACTCTTTATATTGAAAGGATTTATTACTATCTGAATGGGTCTTAATTCTACCGCCGGATAATCCGATGATTTAAAAAAAATTTTTTTTTTACCAAAGTATCACGTGATTTAAATAAATTATGCAGAAATTATTAAAAATAAATTCAATTATTATTTGCTGCTCAAATTTCATGTAATTCATACAATTAACTTTGATTTTTTTTCGTATTATGTTAATTTTTTATTTAAATATACAGGTATATTATAAAAAAATTATATATTAAAAATTCATTTTGATTGTCAATTACTCGATTTGTAATTTTTGAAATTAGACCATTTTTGTGGATAAAGAAAAAAAACAAAAATGTGAAGTAACATTATAAAATTCGATACATAATTCATTCCAGCCTTCGTACCAAAAATGAATAATTGATGATTTTTTTTTTAAAAATGTTGTCTCTTTTACAAAAATAAAAAATCATTTATTACCTTAATGATTGATAAACACGTAAACTTATACAAAAAAAAAAAAAATTAATCCTTTTTTGTAGTTGATTAAAAAAAAATGATAAAAAAAACGGTCTTATAATAAAAATGATATGTTCCCCTTAAAAAATTGTAACACATCCTTTTTATGCGGTCAAACATTAACAAAAATGGTATTTTATTTTATTTTTATTTTTTTTGGGACGGAGCAAGAATAATAAGGAAAATTTTTTTTTTTAATTAATATGGTTAATTTATTTCGGAAAATTTCTAATTGACACAAATTAACTAAATTTAATGATCTCCATAATACTTTTGATAAATATTGTTCTCGTTATAATCAAATTAAAGGGATTGAATAAATGAATAAATAAAAATAAATCTGAACACTTGTCAACGAAAAAATTCAACTTTTGAAATTTTTAAAAACGTTTGATTGAGTAAATGAAATTTTTTATTATCTTATTATCAAAATTATCAAATTCATCTAATTTTAATTAATAATATAATATTTTATTGGTAAAACAATTAAATTCCTATTGAAGGTTTATAATCAAAATGTTATTGTTAGAAATTCCAGGAAATAGAACCCTTCCGTTTCAAGTCCGAATTTAATTGAATATATTCGCTGACTTAACCAATCAAAATTAACTAAAGTAGATCATCTATTACCTTTCTTTCAGGGTTGAAAAGTTTTAAGATTTTCTTAATTTCAATTCTAATTAAAATCGAACATAATCTCAATAGTTTTAAATCTGTAATACAATTTCACCCAACTTTTGTTATACGAATTGAATTGTTTACATGTCAACCAACCATCATGAGATAAAGAAACATTAAAACAATTTCGGTATAAATTGGAATTGAATTATTCAAAAATTTAAATACACTGTACAGTATGTAATTCATATAAGGTGAATTTATCATCATTTTGGACCATAAATTTCAATTTTCCAAGAAAATCTTTTTTTTTCCATAACTGTACATCCGATTTTCAAAACTTAAAGACGCGAATAATGTGGTTTGAAAAGAATTTTGTTCATTTGTTTTAAAATATTACAAATTTCATTGATCAATCATATTTAATTAAAAAATGGAATCGTTAATTTATTCAGGATGATACGATAATATCACGTGCATATATATCAAATTAAATTTCGTGTTTCCGCTTCTAAATTTTCATTTGATATTCGAATTTTTAATTCAAATATCTAATCATATACACGTATTTTGATTACAAGGTTTATCAGACGCTACCAACTATATTTAGCACGAAGGCGTGTATTCCATATTTGTTCAAGATCAAAAGTTTTTGTAAGTGTTATTGTCAGTACTTAATTATTATGTATTCAATATAATATAAAATTTGATATTTTATATGATTATCAAAATCTCTTCATCTCAAAAAGAAAATATCACAGAAAAACTTTAACTTTTCATTAAAAGTTTTTTTTTTATTTTTATTTGTTTATAAAATTCGATCTGTATTGTCATTTCATATTGTTAAGAAAATGTAAAATATACATGATTTACATGATTAAATCGATAAGTCGCATATTAAATAAATTCATTGCATATATGTATATATATATATAGTGATATAAGAAAATTTTTTCAAGTATTGATAAAGAAAAAAGGTTCAAAGATAATCACATGTTAGAGAATACATTAAATTATAAGAATTTTAAAATCGTAAGGTTTTTTTTCTCAATGAGTATAATCTATTAGGTTAGCTTAATGAGTTCAATGAATCTTTTTAACACTCATTAATTAGAATCATGTGAGATTTATATAAAAATAAATAAAATATTTTATTTACATGTTAAACAAGGATTTCTATATAAAACTAGTCCTTCCCATTCCTGTTGTTTATTATTATATTTAATAAATACTATTACGGTTAAATTAAATTACGAAAATCATTATATAATTATAATTCATACATTGAGTCAATGAGTGTTAATTGAATGGACTTCCAATCGAATCATAATGAATCTATTGGTCATTTTGAGGTTCAACCTCATTTAGCCGGCTAAGTCGCAATAATTTGAAACGACTGAATAATAAATTATATTGGATTGTGTTCTTTGTATACAATTAAAGTTTTTTTTTTTAAAAAAAAAGATTGCCTAATTTGTTTAAAATCTTTTTTTAAAAAAAGAATGACGTATTTTAGATATTTTAAAATAGGTTTTATTCTTGCGCCACACCTGTTTTTATTTCGCGTCATAGTATCACAAGTCTCGAATGAAGATCGCGGGATCGCGGATAGAGCCGTTTGGACCGTTTAATAAATATAATGCATATTGTACGTTTGTATTTCCAATTATGGAAGACGGCCGACCTTCGGCCTGATTATCACGTGATTAG
>QKYT01000324.1:83635-94608 GCA_003550305.1 Glomus cerebriforme | reverse complement strand
TTTAAAGGAAGACAAAATAAGTATCTTGATAAGAAATAATACATTGCATAAAACTATAAAACTTATGAGTTACTAAAAATTTATTTTGTTTGCGAAAAAAAAAAAAAAAAAAAAAAAAAATTTTTTTTTTAAAAAAAAAAAAAAGAGAAAAATAAAAACAAAAATAAAACTATTTATTATATATATATATATAATATATAATATATATACACTATAAACCAATAAATTAACTAAAACTAAAAAAAAAAAAANAAAAAAACAAAAAAATCAGGTTATTTTTTTGTATATATCGTACAATCAAATTAAACCAATTATAAATCGGATGTCTTACAAAAAGACAAGTACACGTATTCGATTACTTTGACCACTTTTATAAATGGTAAATTAAAATGGAAAAACCCATTTTTTCGGGAATAATATTTTCCGTTTTAACGAAGCAGAATCTCAGATAGTGAAGATTCGCAAGAAGATCAATAATTATGTTACATTTTTAACGTTCACTTCATATTATGCCATTTGAGTTATTTGTAAAGTAATTTCAATATAAATATAAAAGTATCTTTACATCAATAGATCAAAGACTTTAATAAAAGAAATCATTATTTATAATTAAATTCATTCTCTTTTATATTACATGAATATCTTATGATTTAATATTTATAATAGATAAGACAAAGAATTACGATAATTGTATATGATAAGCATAAAATAGATTGTTTTTTTTTTTTATAAACTTAAATTATTATTGGTAATAATAATTAGAAATTACATCATCTCTCATCAGTTCTTGGCTTATAGATTATTTTTAGTATTTTTTAAGGTACAATCCTTCAAAATAAATAACAATTTGAAAAATATTAATGTGATAAAGTGATTTAGTGAAACCGATTTTATAAGTTCGAAGTTATCACTCTTTTAAAAACGGTTAAAATAAAAAAAAAATATTTATTCGCGTGTCAGGATATACAGTACATCAATTCAGTCATGCGGTTTGGCGCAGTAAAATTATGTATCATTACGTAATATATGCGCTTGTGGAAGTTTAAATTACAAGATTGACCGTTAAACATAGAAACAAATAATCTTCTCATATGCACTTAACTAACATGAATTTAACATAAAAATTGGATTAAATAATCTTTAGAAATCTGAATTCGAATGTATGAATTATGATGAAATTACGCATGCATTTAATATATTCAATTTTTAATCTCATATATCCAATGTTAATAAAATTATAATAAATAAATTTATAAAGTTTTGAATAAAATTAAATTTAAAAAGAAAAATTCATAATATTTTCTTATAGTTCAATAATATTAATAAAAAAAAAAAAAGAGTTTTTTGAAATTTGAATGGCGCAGAAAATGAGACAGGTATTAATCATGCTCATCGCAAATCACTATAACCAATTTTGGTACATTATAATTCTCATGGTAAGATTTGCATATTTGTGCATTAAAAAAGAATCGTGATTTTGCATGCTTTCTTTTCGCGCAATTTCAAAGTTGTACCAATGAACTTCAAACAAACATATACAGTACAAAAATAGGAGTAGTTATACCGATGTTTACAAGATATTATTACATACTTATGCAAATAAAAATCAATTAAAATCTGATACCGAATATACCGTCATCACAGAAAATAAACCAGTAAAATTTATAATTTCTTTGAAAATAAATCTGTCCTTTTATGCAGAAGTGGGAGGTTAAATTTCTGTTAACTGAAAACTATGTTCCGCTGTTCTAAACAACATTCGAAATGTATTTTTAGAAAATAACAAAGAAGGTTTTGTTACTTCATTTGTTTTGAAATTAACAACATGAGTGACATGCGTGGTTTCTTTTTTTTTCGACTTAATACTAAATTAGAGAACAGAATGTGGCTTGATTTTTTTTGATTTGTTTGTATACGTTTCTTTAATTTCGCAATTTCGAATCTAATCTTAAAATTTAGAACTTGTTTTTGATGACATAAAATATTAAATATGACGGATTTTTAACTGGTTCTTACATGATGTTTGTTATTTTATTAAAAAATTTTTTAAAATGCAAGTTTAAAATTCTTTATTTTCTTTTCAAAAAGAAAATTTAAAAAAAAAAATTTAATTGGTAATTCAATTTTCTCTTGTTCGTTAATTCAATAAAAACTTTTTTCATTTTTTGTTAAAAAAATCAAAATAAAATAAATAAAATAAAAATAAATATATTATGCAAACAAAGATAAACAATGTTTAAGAAATTTATCGGTTTAAAGTTGCGTAATTGATTAATATTGATATTATCTCAGCTTATTAAGGTTGCGTAATTTGTTTTTTATTTCAAAAAAATTTTGACGTCAATAACTCAGATTAGGAATTATTCAATAATCTTGTTTTTTTTAAGTTATGAGATAAGTCAATACCAGTTAAAGATACAGTACATTTTATTATGCAAGAAAAAAAAAACAAATAAATTAATAATAGGTTAATAATAGTTACTTATTATCCTAAGGTGGTGATATTTGATGGTTAATTACCAATTAAAAGTTCAAAAGAAATCGAAATTGATCGAGATATTTTAAATTTAGTTTTTATAATTTTAAATATTATTTCATAATTCTATAATTATCGATGACCACATAAAGAAATGAACAATGATAATTCTTCTTTATTTCTTTTTGTAATTTCAAATATGCAAGTTTCTTTTTATTTACAAAAATGGATTGCAGTATTCCAAAATTAAAAGAGGACCAATTTCACCAATTACCTTATTTCTTTAGATGTTTCAATTTTTAAAAAAGATTTTTTTTTTCAACTTCAAAAATTCAGTTGCATGATGATTGGTTTTAATTTGTGATATTGTTATTATTATTTTTATTATTTTCATTTTTTGGTTTGGTCTGGAAGTAATAAAATAATAAATGTGATGTTTCGAATAATTAAAAATTAAAAAGAAAAAATGAATAAGCTTGCATTATTTGATTATTATATTTTACTTAATATGAAAAACTACATATTGATATTGTTTTTGTTTTCACTTTTTGGATGATTGGTTTTTTTGAAAACTATAGTTGGATTCCATTCATTTAGTTGGTTCATTCGACCTTTATCACGTGATTGATATTTTCGGCCGATCGAATCATTATCAATTAAATGATGCAATTTTTCATAAAATGGTCTCACAAAATCCTGATTTTGGATCATAAAGAAAAAAAAAACAAAGACTTTATGATAATATTGTAAAAATTTTGTGGATTGTGATTAATGAAAATATGTGCCAGTGAATATCAAAAAGTTTGTTTTTGCGGCGTTTTATGAATGAATGAATTGCTTCTTGACAACGGGTGATGGAAATTTGGCGGTGTGGCGTAGTTTAAAATAGCCACCACAAATTTATTATTTCTTGTACAGAATATATAATATATGTACTTTCTTTTTTTGGTTTAGTTCATGGGCATTTGCGAATTTTGTTGTTGAATATAATACGTTATATGTTATAATTAAATTGAAATTTTAATATTTATTAATTAAAAACACAAGAAAGTCCTTTTAAAAAATTTATAAATTTATTAATATTATATAAATAATAATAATAATAATAATAGAATGTTTTTAAAAATTAATAATAATATGGGATTAATTATTGGTCAGATTATTAGTTCTATGCGAAAATCTAAACCCGAAATTTTTTTTAAATATTAATATTTTTATTAATTCTACGTTAAAAAAGTTATTGGTTAGGGAAATATCATCTTTGACCAATAACTTTATAAATTATTATTATTAATTAAACCCTAAATTTTAAATTTTATAAATGTCAAACTGTACAACTACGTATATAAATTAAGATAATATTACTATAAAGAAAATACATATGTACAATGTATTTAATATTTATTAGATCATTTATATATAAAATATCTTACCATTTTAAAATTTTTATTTTCTAACAACTTAAAATTTTCTTTTTTCCTTTTTTCCTTTTTTTTTAAACCGGGATACATTGTTCAAATAATTGGATTAGCGCATTTTCAATGTCACCATATTTTCAATTTGCATGTTAATGCATTCACGTTCCTTTTGTATTACTTCTTGTTCCTCAAACAAAAATTAAATTGCATTTATCCTTACTTGGAAAAAATTTTCAATAATAAATTTCCCGATTATTTCGGTTTTTTTTTCGGGAATATTATTTACCGTTCCGTTTTCCGAATATATAATATATCGTTTTATTCTTTTGTAATTTTAATAATTTTAAATTGTTGTTCAATGATTTGTTATCGGAATTTCCATTATTAAAAAGATTTTTTTTTCATATTTAATCTTATTTTTCATTATTATTTAATTTTAATTTTACATCGAAATAAATTAAAAAATTCGAAAAAAAAAAAAAATTCGAATTACTGCGGCTAATTTATTTAAACAATGTAAAAATTTTTAACTTATTCATATTCATAAAAAATAATTTTTTTTAGGTAATACCAACGCGTAATTCGTATAAAAATAGAACAAATAAGCTTTTAAGAAATAAATTCTTGTTTTAGTTAGAATGGATGTTTTTTTTTATTTTCTATTATAATATCACATTAACTTTTTATTCACCGTGATATTCGTAATATTGATAAAATCAACTTATTTACATATATATTATAGTTGAAACAAAGAATGTGATTTCATAGTATAAAATCTTTTAAAAATTATATTTTTATATTATTATATGTACAAAAAAAAAAGGGTCAACAAAACGCGAAACAGATGTAAATCATGAAGAAAAAAGGTTACAACCTTTCATTTACTGAATATTTCATACTTCGCTCATTATCAAATAACTATAAAAAGTTATATAGAAGGTTCCAGACAAAAAAAAAATTAAATGAATTACATAGAGAGATATCGTCATTTCAATATACACAACAATGTAAACAACGTAAACAGGTTTTTACGATTACCATTTATGTATTGGGAGAAACAATTCATGAGAGAATAATAAATAATTGGACCAATCTATTTGAAATTCATTGCGCGTCCTATCATTTATTTCAAACAGTTAGTGAAACGCGTTAATAGGGGATATTCATTATCACCTTAATAAAGTTTATTAACTCTTATTAGGGTAATTAAATTATTAATTATCTAAAATAAGGTTTAAGCTAGACTTTTATTGTTAGAAAATTGGGGTTTATAATAAAAAAAAAATCTTGGATTCTAGAATTCCAATTCTTTAATTTGATTAATTATGAGAACTCTTTTTTGATTTGTTTAAAAATTTTCCTCGATTAAAGAATATCATAATACAAATCGCGTTAACAAATAAACAAAAAACCTCATAACCTAATAATTATAAAGTTATCTTATGTAGTAAATAAAGTAAACATAAATACTTTAAAAAAAAAATTTTTGAAACAATGCAAGTATTTGAACTTGACCCCTTGGACATATTTCGGCGTTATTATCCGATTTATTTAAATTTGTAAACCTTTTTTTTTTCATATGAGCTTACCTGTTTTACAATTCAGTTATACTTATACATTATTACTTATTAGTATTTATTTATATTTTTTTTATTTTATTTGTTTTTATAAAATAAAATAAAATAAATATATACTGTATTATATATATTATATCTTCTTTTTTAAGTTATGACAAAGAACAAAGAATATCAATATTATTAACTAGTGATCTTCTTTAATTTTTTCCTGAGAAGAGAAGCTTTTCTTTAACAGGGAACAAGAATTTATTGTACAGCAGGAGGTCCATAAGACATTGTTTGAAATATCGCATAAACAAATAAATAAATAAATAAATCATCCATTATTATTCGCGCGAATATTTATAATATTTACAAACGATTGTTTGTACCTTTCGATGACTTGACTTGTATGTACAATAGGACATTTTTTAATTGAATTTTTAATTTTCTTTCAACAACGAAAAAAAATATATTATTGTTAACTATATTTGATGGGGAAATTAAAGTTTTAATTTCTTGCATTACATTGTGATAATTAAATGAATCATTAATCGTCTTTTTCTTTTTCTAATCGACGACATTAAAGACGTACTATGACTCATCTTGGTTTATATAAATATAAAAAAAAAAGAGAGAGAAATATATAAATATTTTTGAAACGTAAAGCCTTTTTTTATATACACAAAATGAATGAATGACGGGCACGTGTCGATCATTCTGCAGATTGCATAAAAAAATCCGAAACATGCTTAAACTTATAATTCACCGTACAGTTCAAGTTTATTATTAACAAAAACGTGGTATTATTAAAAATATACAATATGTAGCATATAATTAAGAAATTGAATAATGTGTGATAATGTGATGTAAGTGTGTACCGGGGCATAAAACGTTTCAGGGTTAGAAAAAAAAACAAAGAAAATTTTTCAATTTTACGCCAAGTATTGGATTAAGAAAAAAGAGTTTACAAGAATCAATTATGATAAAAAAAAAAAATTTTTAAAGTTTGAGATGCAAGTAATTTAGTTAAAGAAAAGAAATGAATTCCTAATTTGTCAAATTTAATTAAAGAAAAAAAAAAAAACTCTATTAATAATATTACATTATTATAATTACGGTCGACAATTTTCGTGCGCAGTGGTGGTGCACGAAAATTAGGATCAGATCAACAGTTGTTCTTCAGAATATAAGAAAAACACAAAGAATATTTCGATAATCTTTTCTAGAAAAAGCAAATTAATAGAAATGTTTCAGGTTTTAAATGATATTAGGTTTCCAATAAAGTTAAAAAAAACGTGGTGGCGATTATCTTTCACATCTACCTTAATTTATTCGTATTCATAAACTATTCCTCCGCACTCCGTGAATTGGCAAAATTATTCGTGATTCATTTTTTTGTTGCAAGAAAATTCTGTGAACCCAGGTTCCAGGGGTTGTTGGTCAATTCTTTTTTTGTATTGGATTTTTTCAAAAAAAAAAAAAAAAAAAAAAAAAAAGAGAAGAAATGAAAAAGAATTATCCTTGATTTCCTATTCTATTCTTAGGTTAAAGTTTCAAATTAAAACACGAGAAATTAAAAATACTTTTGATCATTGTGTCACGTTGATAAAAATCTGTTTATCGTCTGCAATTGACAATTTGATTGGCCATTATTCTTGCTTTGCAAGGCATATTTTCTCAATTAAGGTTGCACAAATACGTAATTATAAATTTCATCAAATAGTTTTTAAAAAAAATGATGAACCCCCGTGTTTCAGTGATGTCATAAGCATGAAAAGGTTTTTTTTTAGATTCTATATTTAAATTCTTTATCGGCGCAGTCTCAATTTTCCTATTTTCGTTTATTTAAACATCGGTTAAAAAAAAAAAATTTACATATACATATACATATATATATTAAATATATATAATTTAATAATATAATATTCTTTTTTAATTTTCAAAAACGTGAAAAATGTAAATTAAAAACTTTTATAACAATTAAACCTATTACAAGTTTCATTTCGTTGTGTTCACCATTAAATATTTATTTCGACCTAACCGAACTAATCTTTACTTACAAGATTTGGAAAGTCAATTTATTAAAAAAAATAAAATAAAATTATGATGATGATAATAATAATAACTTATTTCACGAGGTTGTCAGACTGGGGACCTCTTTAAAAAGGAAATTCATACTAAATTTGCCTTAACAGGGGGTCAACAATGATCATTGTACTTTTTCAAGCCTTCTTGATGTTTTTTTTTTTAATACACATAATCTTTATTTAGTTTAGTGTACTACTTCATGACATTTGCCCAGTGTGGCTAGTAAGTGGCTAGTGAAAGTTGGCCGAACATGTTAATGTAATAACTCGGAGTTTTACAGTAAAAAAAAATTTGGTTCTACAAACAAGTTGTCACTTATCACATTTATATTAGTGATGAATTATATAGTACTATAATACCGTAAATTTCAAATTTTATTTTTTTTTAAAATAATAATATAAATAATAAACAATATTTGATCAAAAATTAAATATCATATTGATATAGAAATTCAGCTTATATAAAGACTGAGTGTTGGTGCGTTTTTTTGTTTTCGTCGCAAGATTATATTTTTCTTGTTCATTGTTAATAAATTTTTTTTTTATATAATAAAAAAAAAAAAAGAGAGAGAAAAATCTTGATTTTTTCTTTTTTTTTAAAAAAAAAACATTTGTTAGAAGCGAAAAAAAAAAAAATTTTTTTTTTACAAATAGCTTGTTTAAAAAAATAAAAAAGCCACCGAACAAAAAAAAAAAAAAAAAAAATTTTTTTTTTATTACTGTTATTATTATCATCTTATCAAACACCAAACAATATATAAAAGACCTAGTTTTCTTTTGACTATTATTATTATTATTATATTATTATTTATTTCGACTAAAAGACATCCTTTTCGTGTTTATAATAAACAAGATCATTTATATAAACAGAAATTTTTGTAAAAAAAAAAAAAAATTAGGTTTTAAAAAAATTTTTTTTTCGATTTCTTTCTTAAATTCATCAAGATTTTTCTTTATCGTATAAACATGTCAGTTACAACTAAAAATTCCGTTGCCGTCGCTGCTGGTCCTCGCGGTTATTCGGAATATGATCATCATTTTTCATCACAAAGAATGTCAACGATGACAACTTCTGAAAGTGGAAGAAGGATTGGAATTCAAGATTTAATCAATGAACCAGTTCGATCTTCATCTTCATCAGTTGAACATTTTCATTTGAATCGTCATAATCCTGAATTAGGATTTAATTCTCGATATTCTTCATTATCACCACCTCAACTTCCTTTACCTCCTCCTCATCAAACTCAATCTCAACAACATTTAATTCCTACACCTTCTATGGAAATTGATGCTTATAAGTTACCAACTCCTCTTACGTCTCCAACATCCGTTCCTATTACTTCACCTTCTCTCGCTCCAATTCAATCTTATAGTCCATCCAATTCAACAGCTTCCACACCCTCCATTACGAGCAAGTCAGATGATCAAAACTCATATATGACAACAATACAAACTTCAGGAATGATTATGCCTCTCTCTTTACAAGAACGTCGTGAGAGAAATAAGATTGCTTCCGCAAAATATAGAGCAAAAAAACATAGGCAAAATCAAGAAATGAGCACAACCATTGCTGAATTATCAGCTGAAAACAACGTTTTATTAAGACAACTTGAAGAAGTTAAATCAGAAAATTTAGAATTGAAAGAATTAGTTGATAAACTTAAAGGAAAATTGGTAGAAGGAAAAATATTAAAACGATTAGGTCGAGGTGCAAAGTTAACACTTTCTCCGACTTCAACTGCAGATGATGATTTGGAAATAACTTCTAATTCTAGTATTTCTTCAACTATGAGGAAAAATTCAACAAAACGTGGAGGATACAGTGGTCATGCAAAAGGAACTGGTCCTTCAACAAAAAGTGCTCGCAAGTAAAAAATAAAAATAAAAAATTGACTGCGCCATATTTTAAATATATAAACATTTTTTTCTTTTTATTATTATTATTATTTTTTTTTATTATACCATCCATCATAACATACTATATAATTCAAGTTTTTTTTTTAAGATTTCCGACAACATAATTAAATCATCATCATTTTTTCATGCTTTTTTTTTTATAGATTCTATATAATTTTTTTGTTTCTTATTTTCATACTCATTTCATCCCACCTTTTTTAACTTCTTTTTTTCCTATATAAATGTAAAGATATATATATTTTTTATTATTATTATTTTTTTGTACAGACTTGTGCATATTTTCTTTTTCCTTTTTTTTTTTTTTTTTTTTTTTTTTTTTTTTTTAATTTTTTTTTTTTTTTTTTTTTTATATATATAGAAATATTTTTTTTTCGCGGGTGGGCTTCATTTTTTTTTNTTTTTTTTTTTTTTTTTTTTTTTTTTTTTTTTATATATATATATATAGAAATATTTTTTTTTCGCGGGTGGGCTTCATTTTTTTTTCAATTATACGAGAAATTTATTTTGTTGGCAGGTTCACTATAGATATAATTTTTACAGAGGTAGTATACCTTCTTTCCCTTTTTGTATCTAGAATAATGAATTTCATTCCTTTTTTTCATTTTTCATTTCCTTTTGATCCAAACTTTTTTTTGTAAATTTTTTTTCCTGGAGTTCGCACACTTTTTCTTTTTTAAGGTTCTAATGAGAATTAGAATTTTAACTTTAAATATATGATTGTCTTTTTTTTTTTTGTAATTGATTTTTTTTTTCGAGTTTTTACTTGTTTGTAATAACTCATAAATAAATAATGTTAATAGGTTTTACTCACATATTGAAATTGTTTCTATTGTTTATTTTTTTTTACCTGTTCATAGATGTTGATTGATAAGCTAACTTGATTTTTCTCACTGACTTGTTCTTATTAACAAAAGAGTCAAACCCACACATGTTACACATGATATAACTTATATAATACTTATATAATATATATACAGTATATATTTCAAATATAAAGTTATAAATAAAAAATTAATGTAAAACTATTCTCATCCCCTTTTTATTTAACTAACAAATAATACATAATGATGCATGAAGAAGAAGAAGAAGAAAAGAACGAAACTACCGATTAATTAATGACTTTTAGTCATACCGAATTTTTTTCGCGATTAAAAGTGGCATCATCTCACACCATTTTCACACCACCCAATCCATGTTTTCTTTGCATTTATGCATAGAGGAAGTTATTGTGTAATCGTGTGGTGAGCGTACCTTAACAGTTTTTTTTTTGGAATGTATGAGTGTCACGATATTACTTAAAAATCTTTATTTGCTTGTTTATTCGTATGGTGATACCAGAAAGTAAAAAAAAAACCAGTTTTATATAAAATTTCAGACTTTGCCACATTTTTTCTTTTTTCGAAAATCAAGTTTTAAAAAGCATGGTGACACCAGAATTATTAATAGAACTTACCTGTGTAAAATATCGAGAAAGGAATAATTAGATGACTGCGCCAACTTGATTCTTTTTTTTTTT
>QKYT01000324.1:67627-78284 GCA_003550305.1 Glomus cerebriforme | reverse complement strand
TTTTTTTTTTTTTTTGAGAGGATGATCCTTACTTTAATGTTCTCTCATTCTCTAGAAATTACTAATACGTCATCGATAAATACGTAATAAGCCAACTAAGCCAACGAACAAATGTGTAATCGGATCTTTTAAGCATCAATCGTTATGTAGTTAAAGTTTAACATATATGGAAATAATAATCGGAACAAGTTATAAATTTATCCGTAAAAGATAAAATTGATTCGTAATTTTCTCCGGAGTTCATTCCATAAGAAATTCCCTTTGGTTGAACCCTTCCGTTTTTTTTCCCATATATCGTTTCTTTTATAGCCTCTTTGAAGATAGAAACTTAATATTCACTTATACAATCACCAAATTTATTCCTATAATAAGCATTAAAATGGAATTATTGAAATGGTAATTTTATAATCAGCGCCGGGTTATAATAAATCGAAATTTACCAAATTTGGCAATTAAATGACATTCGAACCTTAAAAAAAATTATACATTTTTAACATACTGTACAATATTTTACAAGTTAACCATACTCACAATAAACCTTAATCCAGGATTGAATTAAAATAGTATTTTAAAATCAATAAAATTTTATTATTATTATTACCATAACAATTCTTGCTTGAAATTATGATTTTGGCCTGCGTTATGACGAGCATGTTGCCGGCATTATGTGGAAAAAGGGGTGACTATACTGTACTTAAATATTTTACAATATCTCACGTGATTAAAAAAAGCAGATTCTGGACTTATTGGTTTATCATACCGGTGCTTAGAACGTTTGAATTTCCTAAACGAGTCAAAGGATATTAAAAAAACATCGGCCGTTATTTTTCTCGAACATGTAATACAAATACTGTATACAATATACCATATATGTAACACGCATTGTAAATCCTATTAACATTTTTTACCGTAATTAGATCGAATAATCGCATGCTTTTTACAGTATATTCTGTGGCTTTGTTATGGTAGATTTCTACGTAAACATTTGTGATTTTCTTTAGGCGCAAACTTTCATATTTGATTCATAAATTATCACAATTCACAATATGTGAAATTCAAAAAGTTTAACTCACATTCGTTTAAAGAAAAGAAATCACATTGCCGCCAAAATGTTGTGATTTTTTTCACAAAATACGCCAAATGTACGAATTTATTACTTTGAATAAGATTCACATATTATTATTAACGCGCTAGCTTTTTTATTTTCGTTTTAAAGTCAAATTTGGGATTGGCGTAAGAAAGATTCATGCAGTTGTATGCAGAAATGGAAAAATATTTTGTTCTTCTTGTATAGAAGATAATCATTTTTCGTTTTAGAAAGATGATTTGACATCTATTTTGACATATATGTGCATATATTATGATAACTTTAATGAACAATGATCTGATCAATCTTTTTATTGTCGGAATGTTTTGGTTTTTTTGAATTATTCGATCATTTTAATAGCCGATGTGAATTTGATGTTACGAAAAAAGAGAACAAAAGTGAAAAGGGAATAATAATAATTCGGAGATTAGAGAATTAATTTAAGTTCATTTGTCATATTATGTAACCAGAATCTGAAACTCCGAAGGATTTTCGTTTAATTTATTGTATAGGACTTAACCTCCTAAACTCCTAAACTCCGAATGATCCATTAAATTTTTTTATTCTTAAATCAATCGCTGAGAGTAAAATTGAATACGAATCAGTATAACAAATATTTTTTGACACAAAAAAAAAAAAGTGAAATAACCAAGTAGTCACGTATATACTGTGTCAAACTGTTCGAATTGGGAATACAGTAATTCGGAAATATTTCGGATTTCAGCGAGCAAATAACAGGAATCCATCATTAATTCTGAGAGATTCTGTATTATAAGTCCTACCAATGTTAATAATCCTTTTCAACCTTGACTTTTAGCAGCAATGTTAAAAGTCTGAATTCAAAATAATAATATTATTCATATTAAGAGTTTTTTTTAATTAACTTAATAAAGTTCATTATATTTAAAGTCGAAGAAAATAACTATAAATCATTCCAAAAATTAGGCTTTCACAAATACTTTGCGCGTTAAATTGAACATGTAATAGAAATTTTAAATTGAATATGTGGAAATTTAATAAATAAACTCCGAGTTATCTTGTATTTTAGAATATATTTCCCATTTAATCAAATCTTTCGCGAAAAAAAAATCCGAATAAATGAATGACAGTTTCAACATACAGTATTTCAGTATTTTTTTTTTTTTTTTCGTTATTGATCTTTTTTTTCGAATTTTAAAAATACCAAACATAACATGTAAAATAAATAACTCGAGATTTTAAATTTTGTTTAATTCTGGTCTGCACTATAAAATTGGCCCGATTAAATTTAGTTTTTATAGTCATTACATTAAATGGTTCAAAAACATTAATTACTACTAATTATTACTCGATTATTATTAAAATCACATTAGAATAAATAAAGTTCAGCGTTGGCACTTGCCATTTGGCTATTTTGGTCGGCCAAAATGGCCAAACGGCCAAGTGCTAGCACTGAAATAAAGTGCCAATTTTCATAGGCAAAAGTGGAATGTATGTTACATAAGCATAATTTCTATATCAAACTAGTGTTGAATGAACGCACAATACGTATACGGTAGGGGTTCTAAAATATAAGTTTTAAATAGCCAAAATGATGTGTCAAGTAAATAACAAAATAGTAACCTACTTTTTATCTAATTATTTTGAAATAATTTTATCCTTTTTTTTCTAATTTTTATATGTAAATAACGTTAAATAATCATTTTGCTTGTTTTTTTCTATTAATCGCGTCGTTCGTAGGAAATAGAAATCATATATGTGCACCACAGATACATTTAATCGAATTGCACCATTACCCTTACAAATTACAAATGATCCATTTGCAAATCAAATTTTTAATGGTTCTTCTATCTTTTACTATAAATAATCGAATAAATTAAAATATTTATTGCGCCACCAGATTTCAACAATGTTATTATCAGAATTTCTCGTAGCAACATGTGAGATGTACCGGTGACATCATCTCTATTTTATTAAAAATAAAATTTTACTTTCGTAATCTCTAAGCGCTAAATTTTAAGATTTTGGAGAAATGAACTGAAAAAGAGCGCTATGATAAATTTTAATATAATGTATATAAGCTAATCGAAGAACGTAGAAAGGTTTCATAAAATAAAAAAAAAGAGGTAAAATTTTATGTGCTTTCATTTGAACTTTAAAAAATAATTATTATTCTGTTAAAGAATTATAATCAGATTTCAGTAATAGAAATAAATATTCCACCTGATGTTATAAAATCATCATTGGAAATTTTGATTTATTTATAAAAATTCTTTAGATGTCAACAGAAAAATACATCACGATTCGTTCTATTCCCATCTTGATAATATGAATGTGATTCTGAATCTGATACTTATATTGTTCTTAAATATCTTAAATATGCTTACAAGATACATTACGATCAATTAAACATACTTAGAATATATAGTTAAAAAATTATAATCATTTTAAAAAGAAAGAATCATAAGCAACACTTTGTTTAAGAGATATCGTAGATATTCAATCTTCCCCACCACTTCTCAGAAGCGCTTATTGTCTCCAAAGAAAGAAAAAGATTTGCATCAAAACAATCAACCAAAATCTACATAAACAGAAAAGACCAGAACTCGCTTTGAAAAAATATATGTAATATATGCTTAATTGAACGGAGAAGTTAAGATGTAATAAATATGTGCTGAAACTTATGTATAAATAAAAAAAAATTGGATTTCGAGGGGGATTTCAATAACAAATTATACTCTATGATGTCTTAATACAATAGAGATTCTGAATTGGGTTTTGCTACTCGCATACTTTCTATATTAGTATTACGACATTGTATTTTCAGCTCTGGTTTAAAATAAATAAATAAATAAATAAAACATATTATTTATAATCATCTTCAAAAGAATTCTTGAAGCAATAATTGCGTACCTGTTATATAAGAAATAAGTAGTAGCAATAATTACTGTTCTCTTACATTTTTGCCCCACTGACCAAATTTTTTTGGAGAGGTCAGGACATATTAAAGTACTATTAAAGAGTAGCGGTCTGTTAGTGAAGCTAAAGGAAAAAGAGTAAAGAGAAAAAAGAGGAAAAAGGTAGTAACAGAAGGTCTTGAAGCGACAAGATTTGCTACAGAAAATAAAAAAAAAGTCAGATTACTTTAGTACACCTTCCAGATTAAGTAAAATTCCACATTTTTTTTGATTATCCATAGTGAAATTCGATATACCGAAATCTCGATATCCAAATCTATTTGCGGAATTTGCGGAATGCAACTTATTTTGAATTTCTGCTGCACATATTTGTAGTTTAAATATAATCATTGGACACAATTGAACATGAATTTTTTTTGCGCATGGCGTATTTTTATTCAAAACCATTGCCATGTCTCTTAAATCTTTTTTATACCTTTTATTATATACATATTGGATTTTATAATACATATACAGTATACTTATATATAATATAGCTAGCTAATTGCGATTATTCTTTCATGCCCGATTTGATTAATAGTAAATAATTATAAAAGAAAATTATTAAGGAAGTGTTAAATATACGCATATTTTACATTTTATTAGAACCCACTTTAGCAGATTTGCATGTACTGAAAGAAATGTATTCACAAGACATGGTAGAAATGAGCAAAGGAAGAACTTATTGACCTTGTACCTATTGGATATTTTGTGTTTGTTTAGGTTTGGAATGTTTCACTTGGGAAAATTGGTTTTATATATATGCCTTTATAAACGGTATCAACTAGATATTAAGAACTAATAGCCATCACCACTAATTCTAACCTTGTTCTCAACTCTTGAACTTCCTTCCTTAGTTTTTTGTTTTCTTCTTCTATTTCTTGATTGGACTGGGATAAACTTTCTACTATTTTATGAGCGTTTTGGTTGTTTAATTCTTGATTTTGATTTGTTTTAATTCCCTCATTGACTTGTGTTGTACCGTTAAGTTCAATGACATCTTGTTAATTTGTCGACACCACATATGATGAAAGATTGAGATTATGGAGGGAATCAAACCAAATAAAAGTCCTATTATCCAACCGATTTGTCTTTAGCACTAACAAATATTATAATGCTTATAATTTCTCCAATAATTATCAAAGAGCATAATAATTTAACACATATACTACTATATGTTAGATATCTTTAAGAGAAAGAGTCATTATAATGATCTGATAATCTGGTTTTAAAATATCACAAATTCACAATCACATATCAATCAAACGGAACTAATATAAATCTTAGAACTTGATATTAAATATAGTGTAATATTTATTATTTAATTTCTTTTTTTTTATTTGCTTATAATGGATTAACATATAGAAAGTAATGTTGGAATATGATTTGGCATATGTAAAAAAAAATAAATAAATAAATAATATCAAACATGTTATTTTAAATTATTATATATATGAAATAAAGTTGGATAATATTTTAAAAGTTTTAAAATTACAGATTTATATAAAGCTATATATACATACATTTTTTTTTAAATCTAAAATTTTTTAAAATTTTTAATTTTTAAAAATTGAATGTTGCTAACTTGCACCCGGAGTGAAGATCACGCGAGGTGACTATCACGTGATTTCACTTTATTGTCCTATCACATGATTTTTATTATTTTTTAATGTATTACAAAAATAATTATATAAATTTATTTTTTTTTTAAAGTATTCAAGGTTAGGATAAATCGAAAATTTCAAAATAGTGGCTTTATTGATTGAATAATAGATGTTTATTATGCATTATTACATCTTCTATTCCATTCTATAATCTTTCTTATCCTTCTCATTTTCTTTATCTACACTCCTTAATGTCATCATTGTCATATTTGCACTTTCTCCCATTTCACTTAATAACATAAGTGTTTTCGCTGCATTATTACTTACCATTCTTGCTGTTACATTTTTCTTATAAATTCTAATGTAATTGAATACTAAAAATATTATATAAGAAGTTACACTCCATAACTAAGATTCAAACAGTAAAATTGATAATATTTACCTAGCTTCTTCCAAAATATACTTAAAATTTTTCATAATACCTCTCACCAAGTCTCGTAATTCTTCCTCCATTTCCTTTCACATAATTATCCATTAACTAATGAAATAATAGTTAAAATCAATTATTTATAGCTGAGAAATAATAAGTTATAAAAGTTAATTAATATTTTATTTACATTGAAGTCTTGTACTAGACCTTAAAATTTTTTGCTAATAGTGCATTCTAAATATCTCATACTAAATTTCAAATTAATTTTACTTGCAAGCTCTTTTCAAAAAAAATTTTTCTCTCAGTTCAAGAGAATGATAGTATGTATTCATTTTTTTTCATTTATTAATTAATATTTGTAATTAATTTTTTTTTATATGTTGATAGTTTTTCAAAAAAAATTTTAATAAAGAATATTTGAATTTGATAAATTTGATAGAAAATTCAAAAAAAAACTATATCCTTAAATGGCTTCAAAGATAAAAAAATTATATTTGTATTGAATGTATCAAATTAATCAGTTTATTTTTCAAATTAATCTTTATCAAATTAGTCATCTTACTTTTATCAAATAATGCAACAAATTACTATAGTATCTAAATTAAAAAAAAACCTAACTAAATATTTTAATTTAAATGCTTACTGTAATATAATTTATAAATTTAATTAAAATACATACAACATAAATGTAACATACCTGTGATATACTTGTAATAAATGCTATAAATCTAATTAAAATACAAGTAACATACTTATAACATATCTCTATATGAATCTAATTAAAATGCATGTGACATTTCTGTAAAAAAAAAATAAAAAAAATAAAAGTGATTTCTTTGATCTAGTATTATGATCCAGATGAATCTGTGATCTGTTAATTTGATCCATAATGATCTGAATATCTGAAATAAATCTACAGATTCATCTGGATATTATTTAAATATATTCAGATATAAGATATTATCTGAATATATTAATTTCAGATGTTTAATCTGGTTTTTTTTTTATTTTTTTTTTATTGAAAAACTTTGCTATTATATGATTTTATTACTAATACTAATAGTACAGATAAATATTTGTAAAAAAAAATTTGCTACAAATTTTTTAACCTTTAGTTATTTAAATATTTTAGAGCTTAATAGCCAACTTGATTACAATTTTTATAAAAGTCTTTTTCTTTTTTTACTTTCTTGATTTACTACAACTTCTTTTTCATGATCTTTATTAGTAATATTAGTTATATCTCAAATATGTCTTACTTTCTTTTTTTGAAGTTTAGTTATTAACCTTTATGTCTTACTCATAATAAATTACCAATATGCATAAAAATCACATTTTTCTATTAATCAGATAGTTCTGCTTTTATACTTTCAATAAAATATTCTATTTGATTAATAAATTCATTGACTTTATCAGCCTAAATAGTTAAATCAAGTGCCTTTTTAGTATATCCTATACCAAATTCATATTTTTGTTTAAGACCTTAAAGTTATATGACATTAAAAATTTGCCTAAAATTTGCAAGATGTTAAAATAATAATTAAGGGCTTTTTAATTTATTTTCTTCAATTTGGAATATTAGTTCCTTATGTTGTTTGATATTATATTTGTTATAATTGTATCATCATCAAAAAATAAGGGATATATAAAACTGTATATAAATTAAATAGGACATAACTCAAAAGAAATGCTTACACATAATTCTTCTATTAATAAGCTAAAGACAGGTATATAAATATGACCCATCATCAAGCAAAATGATATATTGTAGTTCTGATTTTTATTTACAATATCTACACTGGTTAAAAACTGATCTATCTTACAGATATCTTACAGATATCTTATAAATATCGGGTACCCAAAATGCGGAAATCTGCTATACATCGGGTACCCAATATGTATACTATAGAATTAAAAAAATACAATTTATTAATTATCTCGCTATCCGGTGATCATAAAAAGATGAAATATAGCTCATTCGATTCGTCTCAATGAGACGTATCGAATGGTACTAATTTCGCATTTCTAGGTGCGATAGATGTCGAGATATTTGACAAATCGGCATTTTTTGTTTATTTTTTTACGATTTATCAAATATCTCAGCATCTATCACACCTAGAAATGCGAAATTAGTACCATTCGATACGTCTCATTGAGACGAATCGAATGAGCTATATTTTATCTTTTTATGATCACTGGATAGCGAGATAATTAATAAATTGTATTTTTTAATTCTATAGTATACATATTGGATACCCGATGTATAGCAGATTTTCCACATTTTGGGTATCCGATATTTATAAGATATCTGTAAGATATCTGTAAGATAGATCAGTTTTTGACCAGTGCTAGTACTTTCTATACTTGTTGAATACTATTATAAGGTATATTTTTAATTAATAAAGAAAATAGAAATTGAATTTAATTATAATTATCTTTTCTGTTGATAAAAATTATTTACTATTTATGAAAAAAAAAAAAGTATTTTTTTAATAATTGTTTTTGTTATTTCTATTAATAGATACTAATCCTTTCTTATTAACTATTAGTAATATACTTATTTCCAAAAGCAGTATCCAATCTTCAATTAATTTTACATCATAGTATAATGATTAAGCTATTTGATTATATTGTTTTTGAAGAATTTGTGATGTTAAATACTCTTGCAGAAATTTATCAAGTTTTGAAAAATATTTTTTCATTATTAATAATATTCCTTTAGTAAAAATTTTTTTTTATATTCAGTTAATATTGTTTTTTTTGATTGTTGATTAAATATTCTTTGAATTTTTTTAACAATATCAGTTAGGCATGAAGATCTATTTAATCTATCTTTAATTATTTTATTGATAGACTTTACATGTTATATACTTCAAATCCTTCTTGTGAAATTATGATTGATAGCATAATGAGTCCAGTTACTTTATAAGAATATAAAGCTTTTATAAAATATTGTTTACAAACTGAAAATTTACTAATAAGTATCTTCTATTTTATTTTAAATATTTTATGACATAGGAAATTATATATTTTCAAAAATTTAGCATGAAAAGATTCAAATTGATTATGTAATTTCTTTAAGCTTTTTTTTAGATTTAAATCTATATGAAAGATATAATAAAAATGTTATATTTTTGAATAATTTATTTTTATGGCTGATATTAAGTCCAAATCAGTATCAGAATATAGGACTATTAGTATAATATCATAAAAATTTTTTAATTCTTGTAAAACTTATACAAAGTTACTTTTGTTTTATCTTTCAAAATTGCTGCAGCTACTATGAGATTTCTAAATTTATTATTAATTACTATAACTAGCATTAATATCATATCAAATTAATTAGTTTTAGATGTCATATCAATAATCATAACATCTTTATATTTTTCATAAGCATTAACTTGATCAAGTGATATCCAGAATAATAAATTTAATCTTCTTTTATTATGATTAAAACATGACTTTATGATTCATTTCAGATCATTATTTTTTTTTAAGTATAGATCAGTAAGTATTTGATATATATACACCATTTTTAATAGGCTTTGAATTATTGAATGATGTTATTTAAATCTTTTTTATTTATTATTTTATTTGAAAATGAGGCTGCTAGAAGATTGTATTAAATTGATATGTCTATTATTTCTTTAATTATTCAAAATTTTACTTTTTCAAGCATTTCATCAGTTAATTTTCAGAATTTTAGTACTATTTCAATAATAAAAAAATTTATATTATGATTGTATATATCAATAATACTATTAATACAAACTCTATTTTTAGATTTGAAAAAAGCAAGATTAATATGCCAGAATATCTGATCATTTCAGAATCTCTATTTCTTCTATTTTCTTTTAAAATAATCTTTTAGACTTCATAAGTTCAGATATGTGCGCATTCATATGTTTTACATTTTATAATTGTACTGTCAGTTAGATTTGATATATGCCTTTTTTTATAAAAAGAAAATTCTTGTTATTTTGCATATTCGTTAAGGTATAATTTAGCAATTTTCTATATTATGAATTCTATCTCTTGACTCAATTCTAATTCATTCTCTTTTTCTTTTTCTTTTTCCTTCTCTTTTTTTTCATAATTACTATTATTATATTCTTTTTCTTGATGATCAACATTCCTATCTTCATCTTCTAAAATATTATATCTATATATATTTTTATTTCCTAGAATATCTATTCTTTTATTTTCTATTTAAGTTTTATTATATATATATTATGATTAAGAAATAGATCAGAAGAATCATATGAAGTTACAAAGAACTATAAAATTTAAATATCAGTAGGTTAAAAGAGTTGTACTGATAAATTATAAACAGATCAGAATTATTATATGAAGAATCATAATAAGAATTGAATAACAGATTAGAAGTAATGAAAAAATTTGTATTTGTATTTGAAATAATATTTTCTATTGTAAGTAATTTTATTAATAGTTTAAATTTTTTTATAGACATTATAACTAATATGAATCTTATTTTAGAAAACAATACTTTAGAGAAACAGAAAAGATATATGCTTATAGTAAGGTTGCTTGCCGAAACTAGTAGGTTTCGGCAGAATGGCGTACGCGAAACTGCCGAAAC
>QKYT01000324.1:39478-59495 GCA_003550305.1 Glomus cerebriforme | reverse complement strand
TAAAAGATAAAAATATTTTATTAATTAAATTAATTTTTTTTAAAGATATTATGAAAGATTGTTTAATAAAAGGTTGATTATTATTTAGACAAATTGGTTTATAAAATGGAAGTAAAAATTGGAAAGTTAGTTTCAATACCAACATTATGGTATTCTTTTTAATACTGTGATATTATTAGAAAAAAAGTATATGTTAATGGGCCGCAAGGAGAGGGAAAGGGTAATTATAATAAATAAAATTACTATTATTAATTTATATTTTATATATTTTTTAGTTATAAAAAGTAGCATATAAATGAAATGAAACATTATGAACTTATTTTATGTATTAAATAGGAATAAAATATAGGACTAAACAACTAATATTTATTGATGAAATATCCAAAGATGAAAGAAGTATTTTACATTTATATGGTTATTCTAATATAAATAATAGAGCAAATAAAAAGGTGGTATTTATAAGAGAAAAATGCTATACAATATTACCAGCATTGATAATTGATAGATTTATTACTGCTGAGATAATAGAAAGTAGCTGTGATAAAGATAAATTTTGAACCTTTATAATAACTTAAGTGATAATTATTTATTCAATAATTATTTTTTTTTATTATTTAAAATTCTATATAATACTAAATTATTATTTGTTTGTTTTAAGTTGTCACAAATAAACTCATATCTCAGTAAAAATAGTATACTTATTATAAATAATGTTCATATCCATCATGACATAGAATTAGAATTAATTGAAGAAGTTAGGTGTAAAATACTTTATTTGTCACCATATTTTCCTAACTTAAATTCTATAAAAATAGCATTTTTAATGTTAAAGTGTTAGTTAAAATGATATAAAGATATTGTTAATAGTTGTGATGATCCTATTTACATGCTTCTCATGGTATTATCTTAAATTATCCCTAATATGATAAAATAATATTTTCAACAATCTATTTATATGTAAAAAAAAATATTAGAAATAAAATTTGTAATCAAAATTATTTATTAATTTCATACTGTCTCCTAAATTTAGAAATAATTATAAAATGATACAATATAAATATTATATAAATCTCTTTGGCTCATCATGTAATATTTGTTTACGGCCAATTTTAATTACACCTATTAAATTATATTCATTATCAGTTAATTTAAATAGCTAATTAACCTGAATTTCCTTCTTCTCAAATTTTTGTAAATAACAAGTGAATTTATCATCATACTTTTGATCCAATTCTTCCAAAAATTTGTTTATAAAAGAAATTTCTATACTATTTTGAATTACATTAGGATTTTGAATTACATTAGAATTTTGAGCAACATTAAAGATTTGAACTATATTAGGATTTTGAATTACATTTGGATTTTGAATTTGAATTACATTAGGAATTGATAATAGAGAATTTTGTGTATTAGGATTCATAGTTATTATATAATAAGATAGTATTTGAGTATTTGTTAATAATTCTATAGAACTGATATTTGATATTTTAATGGAATGTAATATGCTAAAAATTGCATGATTTGGTAATATTTCAAAATTCATATATCCTTTAAATTATAAAAAAAATAAAAAAAATAAAAATTAAATATACTAGTAATTTAAGTTATATTATAAATACTTTAATACTTATAATATCTTGAGCCCATATTAAAAATGATATATTTAATAAGAATAAATGACAGTCATCTTTTATAAAACAGTATTTGTGATTATGAAAATTGCATACATACTTATCCTTTAATTAAATCATAATTTTACCTATTATTTTTTCTTTTTCATCAAGTTTATTTTCTTTTGAAATTTTATTTGTTTTATGTATTACTGTATAGTTTCGCACTATACCTTTTTTTTCAGTTTTAACAGATTTGGATTTTGGTAATTCTTCTTCTGTTTTCTCATCTGTACTTAATTCTAAATTATCATCCTATCATAATAAATTTAAAATTAATGCATAGTTTTAAAAAAAAATGCTAATTATACACTAAATTGTTACTATTATATTCTTATTTTTTTTATTTTTTTCTTGATCTTTTATAGTTACAATTACTATTATCTTTTATTATTAGATGTATAATATTAACAATCTTTTAGGAATTCCTCAAAAGTATTTTTATTATCCAAAAATATTCTTGTTTCAGATTCTAATATACTTTTATATACTAAAGGATACTCATTTTTAAAAATTAATCCTATATATTCAGAAACTACCTGATTATATTCTATATTATCTAATGAAAAATTAACTAGAATAAATGGTAATATTTCCTTTTTATTTTTAATTGATATACAAAATTGCAATTCTTTTGTTAAGTTTAATACTGAAGAAGTAGATGTATTATTAAATTTTTTTGTATTTAAACTTTTTTCTTTTTTTTATTTTCTTTTTAACTTTATTAATTTTTTTAGTTATCTTACTATTATAAGCTGAGCAAAAAAGGATAACTTCAAATTAACTTCATAACCAAATTTAAAATTACTATCATTTATAAGTTCTTTTAACTAAGGTTAACAATTACTTGCATCATAATACAACCCTTTATAGCCATATACTTTAACTGTTCTATTACTTTTTACTGGTTTTTCATCTTTATTACAAAGACATTTTTTTAAAGTGAGATTTTTTGCGTAATATAAATACTTTTGACAAGTAAAACATATTCCTATTTGATAATTTCTTACATATATATGTGCTTTATATATTTCATTTCATCAAATGACATTTTTAATGCATAATATAAAATTAAGTACACAAATTTCTATATATAAAACTATTAAATATGTAAAATTTTTAAAATATAATTGGCTAAAAATAATATTATACAAAGATCAATATTATTTGCTGTGAAACTGGTTGATTAGGCTGAATGACTAATCGTACTTTTTTAAAAACTGCAATAAGTTTCAAAAGAAAAAAATTATGATATAAAGTATATATGAAATTTCAAAATAGTAATATCTAACAAATCTGCTGTAAATGAATAGTTAAATTTAATAAAAGAAATAAACACTAAACTTGTATTTTCTAGAAAAGTCTCCTTTCAATAATTCTCTTTCTATTTTTTAGTATTCATAAAAATATAAAGTAGTAAAATTATAGTCTTTCTTATAAAACCTTTTAAGCCTTTTCTTCTTTAACTTTACTCATCTAATAGCTAAAGTAAAAATGTTCTTTTAGGAACTTAAAATGGCCAAATATACCAGTACAAAAAAAATGAGTCATTATCCAAAAAAAAGATAAAAAGTTATAAGTATATTTCATAAAAATTTAAAGTAAATAACTTAAACTAATAAAGTTATATGTGAAATAAAGACAAAAGTATTTTTACTTAGATCTTTGAAATTTTCTACTATTCAGAAAAACTTTAAAGTTGTATTTTTATTTTTTTTAAAAAATATTAAAAAAATTATAGAAAAGAATTGACTTTCAGCATATAAATGAAATTAAATACAAATATTTATAATTAATAAGTAATAAATAAAAAAAAAATAAAACAAGTCATATTATCATACTAATTATATATTTATTTAACTATTAAATTTTCTTGATCAAAATAAATATTATCTTATTCTTTATTAATTTTTAAAGAATGATTTTGGAAATTATAATACCAAGATTTATATATTTTATATTGTTATTTATTCTTTTTTTTTTATTTNTTTTAAATTTTCATCTTAATTATTTAAACTAGTACTTGTTTGGAATAATTTTTAATAGATTATAAGTATCTTTATTTGCAGATCTATCTTTACCTTTATGTTTAAATAAATTTAATATCTTAAAAACATTAATTTCATTATCTTATTTAGTTTTATCTTTATTTTGTATAGATAGTTATTAATTAATAAAATCTTATAAAAGATTATTTAAAATCTTATTATCTATATATTTACAATTAAAAATATTAATAGTCTAATCTGAATTAATCAGATTGCATTTTAGTTATAAGATTAAGTTTGAACTAAATTAATATAAGACTGAACTATAGATACCATTCAAATTATTTTGAAATGTCATAAATATAATTTGAAATATATAAATTTATTTAGGTTATATATAATTTACTATGTAAAGTGCTAAAATAATTTGAAATATCAAAAATAATTTAAAAATTTACTATATATTCAATTGATTTTAGGATTTAGATAATATCTATAGACTAAACTGATAAAATCATCAGTCTTATATAATAATTTTATAAAAAAAAATTAATTTTTAACCTAATTTATTGACATGATAATGCATCGCTACCCTATCACATAATCTATTATTATATCATGTGACTTATACTATATAATAACTTTCATATCATACCATAGTTTTCCATTTTTACTATTTATTCTAAGGATTTAAAATAAATACTATTTGTCACATACTATTCATCACATATTTAATTTTACTCAAATTTTATAACGTTAGCTAAAATTTCCTTATTTAAATCTTAAGTAATATTATACAATCCATAAAAGGCAATTTTATTTCTCTCCAATAAATACGTTTAACTTGTCTAAAAAAAAAAAAAAAAATTTTATTTTTCTCAAAAATTAAAATTTTGGATTATTAAGATTCCTAAAAAGATAATTTCATTACAAATCATTTAATTCTAACCAAAATTATGAAATCACATAACACTAGTGATACATTGCCATGATGATAAATTACAAAATCCTTAAAATATTTATTTAAATAAAAAAAATTAAAGTTCAAGTAAAATTTATATGTTAAAATATTTAGTTAAATAAAAAAATCAATTTTTTAGAAAAAAATATATTTTAGTAAAAAAAATTATATTTGTTTAATTTGTTCAAATTAAAAATTATGATTAGATAAAAAAAAATTTATTGTAATAAATTAAAAAAAATCCAATTTATTATTAATGATATTACAAAATTAGTTAACAATTCATATGATATAAGGAATATATATTAATATCTTCTAGTATATTATACATTTTTTTATTTTTATATATAATAATTATAGAATAATTCAAAGTTATTATCTATATAAATAAAAATATATTACTGTATTTATAACAAGTATAATCTATTATATAATATTATAAATTTATAAAAATAATGATTTTTAGTTTTGAAAACTGGGAACAACTCTTTCTTTTGATCTTTACACCTATTTCTCCTAAGAAGTTTGAAAAAGAAACGTTGTGTTTTTTACCATTTTGTACTAAGAAAGTTTTTAGTCTTAGGAAAGTTGTTTTATACTATTAAAGTTAATTAAAAAGCTTTAGAAAATATGAATAATAGTTTTCAGTTTACCAAATTTCTTTGCAAGTTAGGTTCATGATAACTTTTAGTTATCTACATCTTATTTTAAGTTGATATTTGAAAGACTATTTAGTATTCTAAGGTATTTTCTACAAGTATAAGATAGAAAAGTAGAATTTATAACTACTTTTGGTGAATCTAAAAGTAAATCTAGCATGAAGTTTTTTTGGAAATAAAGCAATTTTTTACAAAGTTGATATATGAGTTTAATATAATAGAAAGAGTCTTTTTTAGCATATAAGTTTGGTAAAAAAAATTACTTTTTTTTTAATTTCAAAATCATTTTAGTTGATAGAAAGATGGTAAAACAAACCAGTTAGAAAGTATACTATATATTAGCAATTGACAAATTTTTGGATTTTCTTGAGTCTGGATTTTTTGATGCCATGAAGCAGTACTCTAAATAGGAAATAGAAAAGTACTGGAAAAATTAATTGATAGCTGATCACCTATTGGTAATTGGTTCTCTTGTTATTACATTCCTTTAGTTTTTATTTCACAGATGATAATTTCTAATTTAATCGCTTAAGGTAATGTAACATATTGTTATTAGAAAAAAAAAGTTAAAAAGATATACAAAGATATGAATAATTAGGTCAAAGTGGGTTAATATAAGAAATCAGGTTGGGTGGCTGTTGGCAAGATGTTTTTCTTTTTGCAATAGGTATATTAAAGATAAAGATTTTTTTCAAGAGTTGAAGAAGATAGTCCAAAGTTTTATATAAATAGTTATCTTGATTCTGTAAAGCAGTTAACACTACCAGTCATTAAAAATTGATCTATTTTAAAGAGAATTACTATTAAGATAGGGATAGTTCTGGCAAGGTATCTGGTGATAAATTTCAGATAAGATAGTATAAGCAGTAACTTGATTCATTTGAAGCATCTATTAGTGTGATTAGATATCGATCTTGGTAAAGTAAAGAAATAAAAGTATTTTTATAGGTTTTTTCTTCTTTATATATTTTAATTTTAGTTCTTTTAGATAGTCTCTTCTTTTTAGTAGTTAATATTAGTAGCCAGCTACTATAAATCTTCTTAAAATATTTTGTACTAGTTTAAAAATCCAAATATACTTTGTCAGCTCTTTGATTTGGAGATTGATACTAGTATCTGGTCTCTAAAAACTTATTAATATTTTATACTAGTTTGAAGATCCATTATGTTGAGCAGAGATTCAGATGAACTGGATGAAAGATATCATTTTAAGGAAAGATTTAGAAAAACTGTTAAAGGGATTATTTTTTAATTCTAATACTAAGATATGGGAGAGAATTAAAGTATAATTTAATGTTTTGCTTTTAGTTCTTCTTTAAGGACTTATATTATGTAAGTATGACAAGTGATGTTTTTTCATATTATGGTAAAGGATGTAATATAATTTATTCTCTTACAATATTCTGATTTTTAACTATATGCATTGTATTACCTAATAAATATTATATTATTAAAATAATAAATGAAAATTGATATAAATTTATTTAAAATATTAAAGTGATATATTTAAAACTAACTTAATTATATATATAGTTTAAGAATATTTTTTTAATTTTGATTTGTAATATGATATAATATAAAAAATATATTAAAAAAATTAGTTAAATAAATATTTAAAATATAAAAAAGAATAGGTTTAATAATATTATTGCAGATTTTTTTTTATTATGAAGTAAGATATAAATATTATATTAAATAATATTTTATTTTAAAACTTTTTCTGCTAAAATTTTGGACAAAAATTTAGTGATGACAAAATACCATCTTTATTAATTATCCTTTTTAATTCTTTTAATTAAACATCACTTTTACTTATCTCTCTATTTAATTACTGAAACACCTTTATATTATGGATGAAAAATTTGCTTTATTTAAAAACTTTTTACTTTTTAAAAAACAAGAAAAACTAACTTTAGCTAAACACACTTTGTTATTAGTTTTCAACTTAGACTTATCTATTACTAGATTTATAGGCTCTTCAAAATCATTTATAGTGCTTCAGATATGGCTTATCAGAAATCTTTTACAAGTTCAAGATGAAGAAATATGGAATATAAAGCTTTCCTTTTCTTTTGCAGACTTGTGATCAAAAAATATTACTACCCAATTAGGTGATACTAAGAGGATAAACAACATGTTAATTACTAACAAATATTCTAACATCAATTCAGATGACAGTCCTTTTTCATTAGGAATAACTTTCAAAAATAAAAGTAATACAAACACACATGTACATAACGTCACTGATACATCCCATGCTAAAAGAACTGAACCACACATATACAATATTTTGATGAGTTGTTCTGATGAATCATTAACAGATAAACATTCTACATCTCTTCCACATGACTTTATATTTCTGAAAGTTATTCAACCCCCATAAGATGACAACAAAACTGAATAAAAGATATTTAGTTAATAAAGAGATTTGAAAAAACTAGTTGTTAGGATTATTTGTGATTTCTGGCACTAAAGTATGAGAAAGATTCAGAGTATGTCTTATCTAAAAAGACTCAGCAATATGGTCTTACTTTGAGGATTTATATGATATAAATGTGATAAGCTATATATTTCTACCTCCAATGTGAAATAAGAGGATGTATTGTATTTTGAAAAATTCCTGCTAGAAAATTGTTATTTATACAAATGTATATTTATTTTTAATAAACTGATTTTATTAGTTTATCTTCAAAAAAAAAAAAAAAATAGTAAAAAATAATTAAAAGAAGATAATAATACCCATTGTATGAAGTTTAAGAATTAGCTTTAAAGATTTTGGCTATTATTTCAAATAGTATTTTTTATACTGTAAAATAATTTTTTTTACTTAATTAGTTAACAAATAATAAATATTTTAACTAAAAGTTAAGAATTTGAAATTAATTGCAAAAATGTATTATTTTTATAATACTGTACTAATACTAAGCAAAAAAAAACTTTCTTATTTTTTAGTAAACATAACTAAAAATTAGATTTTACAAGTTTTATATAAAGCAAATAAATGTATTTATTAGATTATCCTTCTTTAAATACATATTTAGTAACTGCTTTAAATTTATTTTTAAAATCATATTTACAATTAAAAAAAAAAATCAATAAAGATTTAAATTATAATATTTGATGATAATGATAATTTTTTAATAAAAGAAAATACTAAAGAAAAAAAATCAGATAATATAAATAAAGATATTAGTATTTTTTTTTTAAAAAAAATAAGTTAATCATATTTATTGTATTAATATATCATATAAATTACAAATACACTCTCTAAAAAGAAAAATATAACTTACCATGCAAGAATACTGATTTATAAAGATAAGGTATAAAAAAATAATATCTTCTTGATAAAGATGGGACTGCAAATAGATAATTGCAGAATAGTGATTTGTAAACAATTGCAAAAATTAAGGTCCAATTCTGTAATTTTAGGCAAAATTATATATTATAAATTTATTAAAGCATAATTCTGCTAATATTAATTCTAAAAAAAATTATATTTTTAATGTTTTATAGAACCTTAGTTTCCATAGTTTTGCTTTTTTTTTTAACTCCTCGTTCCTACTGCTTTCCCTGTTAAGGATAGTTCTCTTTCTATTCATGATATTTTAAAATCATTCCATCCTAAATGTCTTTCTTCTCTTCAAAATAAATCTATTTTATTTCTTTTACAGCTTCTTTCATATGATAGTATGTATTTAATGAATTGGAAAGAGCTTTTTTATAGATATTCTTTTCATCATTAGACTATTTCTCCCAATTGGTATTCCTTTATGGCTTTTGCAATCTGTGTTAATCCTCTTTCATTTTGTCACCTCCATCAGGAATTTGTTTTGGATGAGGTCATACTTCTTGAAGTCTCTTATAATATGATTCCATTTAACTTACTTAACAAATATTTTGGTTTTCTCTGGATTGCTAATTGGCTTCCTGATTCTTCTCATACTTTCTTTGGTCATATTTTCAAATTCATTCCTAAATCTCACTCTGCTATAATCAACTACTAGATTCCTCTTCCCTTCTCAGATTCGTCACATACTTTTATTTTCCAATTACTAAAATCTTCAACAATGTCCAGATTGTTCATTGAATCAAAATTTTCATGATTTTCTTACTCCTTCTTATAAAAAGAAATTAGATCCAATTTTTTGTTCATTTTCTATTGATCTCTCTTTTACCATTACTTTACCTAATATCTCTAAATATCAGTTAAAGCATTTGGACAGTGTTGTGAAGTGACATGAAATGACATAAATGACATTAGTGACATGTCACGTATCATTATGTCATTTCGAAGAGCAAATGACATAAGGATGTCATTTGAATGAAGATTTATAGTAGCCAGCTACTATAAATCTTCTTAAAATATTTTGTACTAGTTTAAAAATCCAAATATACTTTGTCAGCTCTTTGATTTGGAGATTGATACTAGTATCTGGTCTCTAAAAACTTATTAATATTTTATACTAGTTTGAAGATCCATTATGTTGAGCAGAGATTCAGATGAACTGGATGAAAGATATCATTTTAAGGAAAGATTTAGAAAAACTGTTAAAGGGATTATTTTTTAATTCTAATACTAAGATATGGGAGAGAATTAAAGTATAATTTAATGTTTTGCTTTTAGTTCTTCTTTAAGGACTTATATTATGTAAGTATGACAAGTGATGTTTTTTCATATTATGGTAAAGGATGTAATATAATTTATTCTCTTACAATATTCTGATTTTTAACTATATGCATTGTATTACCTAATAAATATTATATTATTAAAATAATAAATGAAAATTGATATAAATTTATTTAAAATATTAAAGTGATATATTTAAAACTAACTTAATTATATATATAGTTTAAGAATATTTTTTTAATTTTGATTTGTAATATGATATAATATAAAAAATATATTAAAAAAATTAGTTAAATAAATATTTAAAATATAAAAAAGAATAGGTTTAATAATATTATTGCAGATTTTTTTTTATTATGAAGTAAGATATAAATATTATATTAAATAATATTTTATTTTAAAACTTTTTCTGCTAAAATTTTGGACAAAAATTTAGTGATGACAAAATACCATCTTTATTAATTATCCTTTTTAATTCTTTTAATTAAACATCACTTTTACTTATCTCTCTATTTAATTACTGAAACACCTTTATATTATGGATGAAAAATTTGCTTTATTTAAAAACTTTTTACTTTTTAAAAAACAAGAAAAACTAACTTTAGCTAAACACACTTTGTTATTAGTTTTCAACTTAGACTTATCTATTACTAGATTTATAGGCTCTTCAAAATCATTTATAGTGCTTCAGATATGGCTTATCAGAAATCTTTTACAAGTTCAAGATGAAGAAATATGGAATATAAAGCTTTCCTTTTCTTTTGCAGACTTGTGATCAAAAAATATTACTACCCAATTAGGTGATACTAAGAGGATAAACAACATGTTAATTACTAACAAATATTCTAACATCAATTCAGATGACAGTCCTTTTTCATTAGGAATAACTTTCAAAAATAAAAGTAATACAAACACACATGTACATAACGTCACTGATACATCCCATGCTAAAAGAACTGAACCACACATATACAATATTTTGATGAGTTGTTCTGATGAATCATTAACAGATAAACATTCTACATCTCTTCCACATGACTTTATATTTCTGAAAGTTATTCAACCCCCACAAGATGACGACAAATCTATACCAATGTAAAATATTGTAAAAATTAACCTGCTGAACTTATTTTCTTCTTTAATAGATAAAAATGATACTATGTCTTCTACAGCAAGCAACTCTCTTACTCCTTCGACAACCATTCTGATGAATACTTCTTTCTTAAATGACCAACTCATTAAAAAGAACAAAATCAAGTCTAGGAAAACAAAAAAAAGTACAAATCCCTCTCTGAAGGATCTTTCTGCCAAAATCATATAAAGACACGTTTCTACAGATGTGCTCATCGATTTAGATGATAAATCAGTCTCACCCAGAGATTCCATTCTTATTAAAGATAAATTGGGGCTTTTTCCATCACCATCCTTAGAATCTCCTTCAAATCCACTTATTATTACATCTCTAATATCTGTCCCTAAAGAAATTATGACATTACCTTCAACGAAATCATAAACGAATCAGTTGATATGATCACTGATCAACTTGGTTCCACACATTTATCTGGATCTGTACCTGTACAATTGCAGATACCATTATCTACACATTACACAGTTTCTGTTTCATCCACAGGTATTCTAGATAAATCGCACTCTTTTATCCCCAATAATTCTACAGAGCCAAATTCTGCATTACATCACCTCTCCTTTGATACTAGAGTGGTAGTTTAAAGATTACAAGTTGAACTTAGAAAAGATTTCAACATCAAAAAAATTAAATCCATTAAACATAAAAGAGAATATCTAAAAAATATCAAAGTAAAGGAATCCTTTACAAATCATTCTCAACAAGCTCTATCTCCATCTATTGACTATACTTATGATGGCTTTATTAAGGTTGAGAATATTAAACAAGACTCTTCTATTATTAATCGGGAAGAATTTCTTGCATTTATCAAATTATTCATGAGATAATTCGATTATTTCTTATCTGTTAACTATTGCTCAACAGAAACATCCCCTTCAGTTATAGTCAAATTTTCCAAACATGAAGGACTAATTAAGGGTGCCAACTTTTTTAAGAACGGCAACCACAATGGAAAGATGAAACTCATTCCTAAAACTTATTACTGTATAGGAAGAAACAAAGTTTCTTACAAAGAATTTAAAATATTAAACGTCCCTGCGGATTGCAATCTTGACATTGTAGAACAAGCTATCAGACACACACTCAAAAATGAACCTTTCTATTTAAAACACCCTTCTAAGATTCCCATTGATATGAAATCATATTCCAAAGACATATACTTTACTGTCTCAAGCAGCAGAGCATGCAATCTTCTCAAGCAAATTTGATCCATAGTCATTTTCAAAGATATATTCAGACTCACACCTGCTTATTTCAAAAAATCAGACATTAAAAGTCGCAATAAATACGTTGGTAAATTTAGCAGCTTTGCCCATATACATGACCTAGTTTACATTAAAGAACATTTGCAAGATATTACCAATCTCAAAAATTTATACAGAAGAAAGGACGACGATAATATCTACTTAGAATTCGAGTCTGAATCAGACTTATTTAACGCATGCAGTTCTTACATTTATATTGACAAACTCAAGATCAAAGGCATTCCAAGAGGGACTAATTGGAATGACAGAGATGCCTTTCTTAACTAAAGATGCAAGCGTCGTAATGTTACAACTTTCCTGCCTAAATGCGTTACAGCTTCAAACAAATTACCCATCATCTCACCACGATTTATACAGAAATTTGATCGTACAGACCATAATGAACCATCTATTTATAGATGATATTACAAAAAATCTACGGTGTAAAGATATTTCTGACTGTGTCAGTATAAATACACACACAACATCTTATACCCTGATTAAGCCTGATCCCGAAACTGAAATATTTTGGATTTGCCAAAATTCTGAAACTGTAATCTGAAATATTTTTGAAATCTGAAATTCCAAAATCTGAAATTTATGCCGAAATGCCGATATTCTAATTGGCCGGCATTATAAAAATTTCAGCCAGAATTATTAAATTTTTTAAAAAGGAAATTTTATGTTACACACTTGGCGAAAACGATTTTTACCAAATTTGATTTTTTTGTGGAATGGGTATCGCCTAAAAAGGAAGTGTGCTTAAGTAATTCTGACCGATAATAATTACGTAATTTTTACCGTTTGCTAATTATTTAATATAAATAAAAACTTTAGCAATAAATATCTCAACAACCAGTGATCACAGAAAGATGATCTTATTACCATTAGACTTGCTTAATCGAGAGGAATCTAATGAACTATAAATCATCTTTCTAGAATTAATAAATGGCGAGATAAAATTTTTATTATTTCAGCCAATCAGAATTTTGGAATAATTTCAGATTTTGGTTTTGGAATTTCAGATTTTGGATTTTGGGTAAATCAATTTCAGAGCCATCCTTATCCCTGATACCCAAAAAGCTTTGTTATAAGGGGCTGCCCTCATGGACCACCTATCAGCTCATTCTTCTGGTCACCACACCTTTTCTTACTCAGAAATGGTATTCTAACTCTAGTAAATTGGCATTTCTGTTTTAACGCCATATCATATTTAATAAATTCGAATCAATGATAGAAGGGTGTGGTTTTATTTTCTCTGACCACAATTTTCCTCTTCCTATCAATAATAATTCTGGAGGATTATTATTGACAAACACTAATTATAACTTATCTGATATTCCACAACATAATTGTTCACCTATGAGTAACCTTCTATCTAACTTGAAAATACTACATAATAATATCAACGGGCTCTGACACAAGTCACACAATCCTACAAAACTCACTCAACTTGCAGAATATGGGCATGATTCCAATATTTTTATTATTGGAATCATAGAGATTAACATAGATGATAAAGCAGGCAAGTTTATTTCTTTTAATGATCATTACAGAGGTTACTTCTTAGAGTGTGACTCAAAAATTAAAGAATCAGGGATTACCATACTTATTCACGACATATGGTTTAAACATCTAGGCAAAATCGATAGATCTAATCCCTATTACATAACTAGAAGCGACTTTCTACTTCAAAGGATGCATAGTACATATAGGTGTGATTTATATGGAACTCAATAACAAAGTCAACATCTCAATGCTCACTAAATTAATTACCGATAAAATAAAATTATATCAATATCAGAAAGAACTATTTATACGTCTAGGCGATTTTAATACCATTAGAAATAAGCGATTAGATCACTCCAAACAAAAAGGATACATCGGGCCAGTAAATAATCTCTTTATTACTTTTGATGAATTCGATTACATAGATTCATTTAGAGAGCTGTATTCTAATAAAAGGTCATTTACATATAGACATGAACACACAGCTACTAGAATTGACTATATATGGATTTCCCCCATATTTTTAGATACTATTTATGATTCTAATATTATACCTTCACAGGATATAACTGACTCAGACCATGAAATCAATTGCGTCTCCATCAACTTTGGTTTTCACATAACCTATGGTAATAAAAGTTCTTTCTCCAAAAGTAGTAATGAAAAGAGGAAAGTTTTCAAATATGATGATGCCATTACAGATGATTAGCTAATTTCCAAACTAAAGTTGACGACATTTTACTCTACAAAGGCACCTTTGATCTAATCGACAATACTATGACTAATTCTAAAATGGATCAGCTTATTGCAGATTATATATGGGATAACATTACTTATGCACTTCAAATGACAGCAGACGAATACATACACTGGTCAAAAACTGATCTATCTTACAGATATCTTAACAGATATCTTATAAATATTGGGTACCCAAAATGCGTAAATTCTGCTATACATCGGGTATCCAATATGTATACTATAGAATTAAAAAATACAATTTATTAATTATCTCGCTATCCAGTAATCATAAAAAGATGAAATATAGCTCATTCGATTCGCCTCACTGAGACGTATCGAATGGTACTAATTTCGCATTTCTAGATGCAATAGATGTCGAGATATTTGACAAATCGGCATTTTTTATTTGTTTTTTTACGATTTATCGAATATCTCAGCATCTATCGTACCTAGAAATGCGAAATTAGTACCATTCGATATGTCTCAGTGAGGCGAATCGAATGAGCTATATTTCATCTTTTTATGATCACTGGATAGCGAGATAATTAATAAATTGTATTTTTTAATTCTATAGTATATATATTGGGTATCCGATGTATAGCAGAATTTACGCATTTTGGGTACCCGATATTTATAAGATATCTGTAAGATAGATCAGTTTTTGACCAGTGATATCTTTTAAGATGATTACCAACAAAAATCTCAAATGCTCTCAGATTCACAAACAGAGATCTTTTTATAAGAAACACTTAAAAATATTTAAACTTCTTTTTAGATTTAGAAAATTTATAGGCTCTTCTAAACATATATAGGATTCTGCTGACTTTTCATCATTTTTAACTTGCCTCCATCAAACAACTTATTAGTCAGCTAAAGCTTTTTCCACTACCAAATAAGGAATTATTAGATATCAATCATCTTACCTGGTAAGAATTCTTTTGCACATGGATAGACTTTTAAAAAGCCTTTCTACTTCAGCTCTTTCACAAGGAATGGAACAAACCTATTAAAAGTGCTATCGATAAAAGAAATTTTAATATAATCAATGACCAGAGAAAAATGCTGAACTCTATCCTTGAGCACTCATCAAAAAAAATCATTATAGATAGATTACGCATAGCAATTGATACACCCAATGAAATACTTTTAATAGAGGAAAAAGAGATCAAAAAGGAAGCTGCTGTCACTTTTCAGAAAATCTTTTGTAAAAGATTACACAAATTTGACAATCTATCGCAGGAATGGGCTGATATTTACAAACTGATTGAGACAATCAATCCTGATATTTATTCATCTCTAATATCTCCACTTACTATTGATGAGTAATTAAAAGTACTCAAAGATTTAAAACAAGAGTCAGCTCCAGGCTTATCAAAAATTAGATACACCCTAATCAAGAAAGTCTCACTTACTTCACAAAAGGCCTTTGCCAAATTTGCAGAACTGGCTATTTCATCTGCTATCATCCCAAAAAAATGGAAATTATCTTAACTACTTCTCATTTCAAAACTAATGAAATGGAACTACAACCTTTCACTTATGCGTTCTATCCTTTTACTAGAATGCTTTTGCAAATGTGTAGTCAAACTACTTACTAATCACATTTCTACTATCATTGTCCATCATGATATATTAAAAGGTCTGAACTTTACAGAACTTTCTGAAAATGATACTTCTATTCTCTTGATCCTGCTACATAATATTATCTCTGAAGTCAAATGTTCTAAATCAAAATTATGGCTTGCCAACCAAGATATGCAGAAAGCTTTTAACTCAGTATCTATGACCTTTCTTAAGCATTTATTAGAATGGCTTAAAGTACCTAATATTATCAACGATTTTATCATTAATCTTTTCGACCAATGTCAGATAGCTGTAAAAACAGAATTCAGGTTAACGGACTTCTTCACTACCGAAGCTAAGTCATTTCACCCTTACTGTAACACATTTTTTATGATTCTCTACTGTGCTGCATTTAA
The DNA here is from genome assembly GCA_003550305.1 of Glomus cerebriforme. NCBI lineage: Eukaryota > Fungi > Glomeromycota > Glomeromycetes > Glomerales > Glomeraceae > Glomus > Glomus cerebriforme. The sequence goes on along the minus strand of QKYT01000324.1, from coordinate 42,976 downwards.
CAAACAAAATACAAAGGTTTTGTTCTTAAAGTCTCCTCAGCTTTGAACAATGCTCTATTGTTTCAAGATACTTCTGACCCTATCAGATCTGCCGTGTCTACATTCGCTGATGATACGCAATGGATAGGATATTCTAAAGAGGATTTGCAGAATACTATCAATATATCAAATGAATTTTTTGATATTAACGATATTAAAATTAACAAAAAGAAATCGTCTCTCATGGTTATTAATGCCTCTCAGCCTTTAGATCAATGTAATATTATTATGGGTATAGGACAAGAAAGAGTTACTATAAAGGCCTTGGATAAGAGTATGTCAGAACGAATTCTAGGCATTTGGTTTATTACTGGCAATCAACTTTCTACAGATGTCGCGATTGCAAAAAAGAAAATCAACAACATCTGCAATCTGATACACTGAAAAAAACTCACTATTGGCCAGTTAGTTTATATTTTCAACAAAGTGCTTATTTCTCGCCTGCAGTACAGATTACTCCTGTCTTCTCTATCAGATCAATGATTTGATAAATTGTTTTCTTCACTTTTGATAATTTGTAAATACCAATTAGGTCTTTCTAGAACCACAGCTAATTACATCCTTTTTCATCTCAGATTAGAAGAATTGAAAAGCCTGACACACAGAATTAAAGAGCATCAAATTACTAATTTTACTGTGCATATTAATTCTGACAACATCATCAAAAATTCAATCTATATTTCACTAAAAAATTGACAATTGGATCTTAGTTTTATCACCCCCATTATGAACTAGCAAAGTTTTCTTCCTTTAGATTTCCAATTAGTCTCACATTGCCTTTACCTACACATTCTTAATTCTATGAACTCTTTACTTCTCAATCTTTCTTCTTCTCCGAACACCTCTAATTTGTGGACTATTCTTGGCAATGGTCCTTCCATCAGAGATATGATTTTAGAGTTTTTCCCAGAGGAAGCCAAATCACTTTTACAATTTACTACTAAATATAGATTATATTTTATATTTTAATGTATCACTTCTGACTATGATAATATTTTAAACTGACAACAACTTAAATTTAAACCTTGAAAAAGCTTGAAAGGCAGAACTCTTATGGTCTTTTCTACCATTCAGCTTCTTGGCTTTCAATATTTATCATCTATTAACAAAAATAATTACTCCTCATTCAATACATCAGCTTTAGATGATCTGAAGCTCCCAATCTCTCTAGACAAAAGGAAGAAAGAATGGATCTTAAGTGAAGTTAGTCCTATTCGTACCTATGGCAGAATTATGGATAAATCTTCAGGAGATTTCAAGATACAACATTTTTTACCTTTGAATTCATATAACAGCAAAGGGATTCTATCCTTCAGCTTTCGCCTTGCAATAATCTTCAATATGATTTATTCTTATACAATTCAATTAATGCCACTCAGGACACCAATTTTCTGATTTTCTAATTTTATGCGCTTTTCACACTTTTCTAATATCATATATTAAACATCTGGACGCCATCAAACGGTCTATAAAAAAGGACAGTCTTTTATTTACGATGTTCCTTCTATAACTTTAGATGAGTGTTGCTTTTCAGATATCCTATGGATCAGAAAGTTTATTCAGGATTGAGATTTACAAGCTAATATCGAAGATTTACTTTTGGCTAATATTAATACCATAGCAACACAGTTTCATATCTACATGGACAGTTCGCTTTCCCAGACAAGTAATGGATCTATCATAGGTTCTGGATGAATTAATCAAGAAGATCATGCTATTAAATTTTATTGTAATACTTCAGATTGGCTATCATTTACATGTGCTGAACTCTGCATTATCTTTACAGCTATCTTAGCCATATTCTCGAATAGTACTATAACAATTTACTTAGATAGTCAAACAGCCATAGATGGATTACAATTATTTTTAGAAATAGATTTTATTAATTGTAGAAATTTATTTAAATGTAGTAATAGGTCATTTATTCTCTCTATTGTTAATTTGATAGCAAATAAATATTTATCCTTTCATCTAGTTAAAGTCAAGAGTCATGATGGTAATATTCATAATGAAGTGGCTAATCAACTAGCTAAACTTGAATCCTACAGCTCAGAAAATATTGGAGCTTGTAATTTTTATGACTTTAACTATATTCAACACCAAATTTCATGGAATAATTTACCAATTAAAGATCCTCTCCGTACTTTTATCAAATTATTACATGACACTACTGCTATTTCTAAATGGTCTACAGCCTATTACAATTTTGAGTTTTATGATAAAACATATCCATTTGTCCATTGGGAATCATTATGGATCTTATTTCATATAAGAAATAATTCTCTATGCTATATATGATAGTTTTGTTTAGCGGCTTAAACTACTTACTCTCTCCCTTCCTACTCTTAATGTCATGAAAAAATGTACTCCTGAAAAATTCCCTACAGATCATTATTTCTTCTGCAATAAGGACCAAGAAACCCTTTTTTATCTGACTTGGTATTCACACCTCATATACAAATGAGACAACATCAAGGCTAAAGCCATTAATAACCTTATAGCTTTCATAGAAAATTGATAACCATTTAATGATGACTCTACTTCTATCATCAAACCAAATTTATATATGTTCCTCTGATCTTATTTTATCACAGAAGAAGTTACATTTAACAACAAAGACTGGTTGCTATTTTATACTATACATTCTATACACACCTCCTCTGTATTTTGTAAACTTAATCAACTTGTCCAGTTGAAATGTATTTCTATATAAATTTTGGACAAGCTAATAATTTTTACCATTCAAGCATTTCACCTAGAAACAGACTTTTCAAACAATGGGAATTGACATTAACCGATAATACTATTACTTCCACATCACCTCCAAGGTACAACAAGAAAATTTACCATTACATAGAGAATTCTTCCAGGGATGAATTTGATCAACCACTTTTGGATCTAATCACGCTTTTTTTTAGTTATATCAATAGCGTTAGTAGTATCTGGTCGATAATCTTTATTAAATATATATGATAATTTTCTATTTCAAACCATTTTGTGCATGAAATAATAAACTTGGTAAACACCTCGATCAAAGTCTATTTAATTGATTTAAATTGATTTAACGCAGTAAAAAATGTAATGAAACTTGTTCTATTAATTAAATTGATTAAATTAAATTGATTCAACTAAAAATAGACAGTAAAAATATAATGAAACTTGTTCTATTTAATTAAATTAATTGACTTAAATTGATTCAACTAAAAATAATGCAGTAAAAAATGTAATGAAACTTGTTCTATTAATTAAATTGATTGAATTAAATTGATTTATTGCAGTTTTCAAAAAAATTGATCTGCATAAAAATTTGCCAAAAAATCTAGTGATTACAAAACACAAAAATACAAAAATACAGTCACGTGTTTTATACAAATTAAGCCAATAATATTTATGTCATACAAACTTAAAAATTTTTTTGCTATATATAATTTTTTTTAAATCACTTCAAACTGCTAAATA
>QKYT01000324.1:8407-29044 GCA_003550305.1 Glomus cerebriforme | reverse complement strand
AAAATCTGTGTATACTATAGAATTAAAAAATACAATTTATTAATTATCTCACTATTCAGTAATCATAAAATAATGATATATAGCTTATTCGATTTATCTCATTGAGGCGTATCAAATGGTACTAATTTCACATTTCTAGGTGCGATAGATGTCAAGATATTTGATAAATTAGCATTTTTTATTTGTTTTTTTATGATTTATCAAATATCTTAGCATTTATTACATCTAGAAATGCAAAATTAGTATCATTCGATACGTCTCAATAAACCAAATTGAATGAACTATATTTCATCTTTTTATGATTACTAAATAGCAAAATAATTAATAAATTGTATTTTTTAATTTAAAAAATATAGCTTTTTAGAAAAAAGTAGGTTCTTTTTTTTTTTGTAATAATATATTTAAAAAATATTATATATTAAAGAAAATTTTTTATTCAGTTTATTTTTAGAAGTTGATACTAACAGTTAGCTTCTAAAAAGTTATTTAAATTTTGTATTAGTTACTTAGTTTGAAAATCCAATATTTTAAAAAAAGATACAGAATAACTTAGGATAAAATATACATTACTGTATATTTATTATTATAACTATTTTATTGGATATAAATCTAATAATATAGATAAAGGAAATATTTAATATTTAAAAAAGTTTACAGTTGACACTCCTATTTTTTTGAATTGTTATATCTTTGTGAAATGAATAATATTTTAATATTTTTCATATTTATGAAGCTATATAAATCAATTCTTATCATAGCTTTACTTTTTTTGTAAACCTTTAATATTTTTACAATAATAAACTAAGCTGATAATTATTTTTTACTTTATTTTTTTAAAAAAAAATTAAGTATAAAAAACATAGACTTATAGTATAAAAAATCTATTTACATAACCATTACTTATGTATAGAAATTGTTTAAATTACAATTAAGATAATTGTTAATTTATATTTATAAGAAAATCATTTAATTATGATTTTATATCAAAAAATTTAATAATGATATTTTTTTAAAATACAGTATACCATTTAAAGAGGAATAAATAATGCATACTTATTGCACAATAAATTTTTTAATTTGTATACTGATTTTTTTATAATCATATGATTATAATTTATCAATTATTCTTTAAAAATCAAGTATTTCTCCTTAATTTTAGTGGTTCAAATTTTAGATTAAAATGTATAGAAAATATAGAAATTAAGTTGATACTATAAAAGATAGATTTGAAAAAAGGTAAAAAAAAAAATAATTTACAAGAAATCGGATTGGAAAAGAATAAAACTAATGCTTTTTACTTACTGTAAATTAGTTGTGAACAATAATAATAAAATAACGGTTGACATTCACTTTATTGTTACACGATGTATAAATCATGCATTCTGTGCAAGCAGTAAAGCACCTCTTGCAAACTTTAAACTTTATATAAATATCATAAAATTTTTTGCAAGAAATGTTTGCCTTTAAAATTTTAAATATATGACACTGTATTTTTTGTCATATATTTTAATCAAATTTACATTTGGAACCATTGTATTTTTTTGTAATACTTCTATTTAAAGAGAAATTCTAGATGAGGAAATAATTAATGTACAATGAATTTATTTATAAGAATAAACTTTAAAGATTAAATAAATCCACAGAAAAAATAACAATTATTATTTAATCTATTTAATTCTATTCACCATTTTCAATTAATGTTTATTTACGATGATTTCATAAAAGTTATACGATGATATAATAGGATTCCGGTTTAAGATCTTTATATTTACGAGTTCTTTGAGTACCAGTTGGTCTTCCTTCAAGATCAACAGATTGTAAATGATGTGTACCAAGAAAATCATCTACATCATATTGACTTTTAAAATTTACTGCTGTAGGATAATAAATTCCCTCTCCTTCATATTTTACGAGAACAAAAATTTGGACATCTTTCCAAAAAAAATTAACAGGTTAGCAAAATAAATAAAAAATCTAATATAAGAATAATGAAGAAATTCAATAATACCTTTAATCTCCAAGAAATTACCTTCATTATTAATAATTCTAATCTCAAAAGGTTTATCTCTAGAATTTTCATTTGTGATATCTTTAATATCGGTAGTAGGATCAATAATTTTTCCCGTACTATCAACAAGTGTTAATTCAATTAAAGAATATTGTGAAATTTCTGGTCCATATTTTGGTTTTACTTGTTCAATTATTATTTCTGCTGTTTCATCTAATGGTACTTTAACTGATGTCACTCTTGGTGTATCTTTTATATATACCCAAAATTTTTTTGTTTCTGTCATTATGAAAGAATACGGAATTTGCGGTAAAGTATAAAAACAAAAAATTGTTAAGTAGAAAAAGGATGATGATAAAATATAAATAAACCGGATTGTCCTACAACTGCTACAAGCCTTCTTGTGACACATACGTCATTTAGAATTTTCAATTTTTAAAACTGATCGCGCGAATAATAGCACATTCTAAGAAAGAAATTTATATATTAATATTGAACGTTACACTTTAGCACGTGAACTGATAACGCAGTAAAATTATATAACGATAAGAACATTCTTTTTTTAAACTCTTTCTTTTTACGATCTATTAAAGTTATTGTTTTTTTATATAAATCGAAAATATGTCAAATATAGATATCCGATTAACAAAAGCTAAACTTGAACAATTAGAAAAAGAGGTATCTATTTTATAATCAAATTATTTAATAAGTTTCACCAAATTTTTTAAAAATTCTTTTTTTTTTAATATATAGTATCAACGAATTGATTTAGTAAATGTAGAATTATCTTCATTACGAACTAATGCTGTAAGTCATTTTTTTTTCTTATAGTATATTCTTTTTTAAAAGAAAATTTTTGAAAATATATTTTATTACTTACAAGTCGGTATACCAAAAGAAGACAAATACGAATATATTATTTTTTGTGGAAGATATAAAAGCGCTTGAAGCTGATAAAAAAAGTTAGTGTTTGTATACATAAATCTGTTTTAAACACAATATTAATTGAATTAATTTCATACTTCTTTTTTAAAAAAAAATTAGAAGAATTAATGAAAGTAAAAAATAATATAGAAAAAACTAAAAAAGAATTGAAGAAATTGAGTGGATTACTGTAGTTCCTTTACCAAATATGGCTTAATTAATGTAAACAGTTCACGTGAAATCAATAAATAAAATCGATAAAATTTAAAACTTTTTTTGCTCTAAAATATAGTAATAATGGCTTGGCAAAAAACTGTAGTAAAATTTCTGGCAGCATCTATTGGAAAGAAATTAGTAGCATTTGGAATTGCAAAAGTATGGCAAGTATGTTCGTGAGTTGGTACAAATAAATTACTGTTATTTTTTGAACTTTTCTAGAAATAATATTTCTTTTCCCTCCCAACCATTTAATTAGTTGTATGGGGTTCCACATATATATCGTAGAGCATTGGAAATAAATAAAAAGGTTTTTAAAAAGCCTGAAACGAGAAAGGTTACGGCAAATTTAATCAAACAAGGGATTTTATTACCAAATACAATAAGTGCTAAATTAACGTCGCAAAGACCCGTTAGAACTTTTCCAAATACAACCTCTGCTATTATAAGTAGCAGCACTACGAGTAGTACTGTTGGTACACCTTATACACCATCTAGATTAGTTAAACAACCTTATCCTAATCTTCCGACAGGTTCTGTAAAAAATCCGACTACATCAGCGCCAACTACACAAACCACCACGTCCACGTCCACGTCCACGTCCAAGTCCAAGTCCACATCCGAACTTCCTCAAAAATCTGGTTGATAATTCATAGCATCATTGTATTCTTTAATATTTATAAATCTATAATTAAACCTCGATTTTAATGACTGACAACAAACTAGAATTGAAACTTTTTATTAAACATTCCATTAAGTGATTTATATTTTAAAACTAACGGGGAACTAAAAAAAAATTTTATACGGGTAGGATAAATTCATTTGGAAGTGGTATGTCAAGGTCCACGAAAGGGAAAGAATTTAAAACGTATACTCAAAGTGCTTCGGAAAAGCTCTCTGAATAAGAATGTAATTCATTCAAAATGTGAGGGTAGGGATGGCGCTGTCAAAAAAATGTACAGGTACCCTGATCTATGTAATCAAATTCAACAAACAACAAAGTATTAAATTAATTGATCATTTTTCATTTACATTTAGTTATACAAGAACACTTTAAAGGATCCAAATGAAGCCTTCTTTCAATTATTGTATATTTTTATTAAAGCATTTATATTAATGTGATACTGGACAATTATAATGTGTTTATAGTATTTTTTATTTTTATTTATTTTTTGTTAAATAAAAAAAGAAAATGCTTACAAATTATATAAAGAGTTACCCAATAGACTATACCCGCAAAGATTTTATCTGATCGTAGAATTTGATAAATATTAAATTTGTAATGATCATTAATGGTCTCTTTGCTAATCATGATGTCTCAAAACCATATAAATAAATCAAAGGACCTGATCCCATAACAGTTGGCCAATATATCGATATTACCTACGTTTATGTTCACTATCTATACGTCTTAAAAAGAAATTGAAAATTATCGTAAACACGTTGCTAAAGAAACAGAAGCCGTATGACTTGAAATCCTCTCTTTAAACATATTTCTCTCATTTTCGAATAAGAAGCGTATCAATTTTTAATTTTTTTAATAATTAAATTTCATTCGACAATGTTTCATTTCGATATTAAATAAGGAGGAAAGTAGGAAAGCAAAGAAACAAAAATAAATGAAATTTAGATAAAACTTATACGTTTTTATCAAAAATAAAAAAAAAAGATAATTTCAAAATTTAAAACTTCTATATAAAAAGTTGGCTTAGACTAGAGGCCTGCATTTGGCCAAATTTTGAAGCCCATGTCTGGCCTAGAATTTATATATATGTGTAACTTTAATTTATTAGTTAAAAAGACACTCGTTTAGTTAATATTTAGATTTTCCATTAATGATTACAAATGGTAAGTTTTTCTTAATTGATAGACAGAGTGGTGTCATTTGATCAGTTGATATCTTCTTTAAGGAAACTTTTTATTCTATTGTACGTAATGTTCTGAAAGAAATTGTCAAAAAGCTGAGATAATCATAATAAATAAACCTGTTAACAAAGAAAATTGTGCAAGATTTTCAATTGTATCATGCGAGTCATTTTAGTCACACGATTTTTTTTTGATTATTGGCGCAAAAAAAAAAAAGATTTATAAATAAGACTAAAATGGCTTTTGCCGAAATAAAAAACATTCCTTTTTTTTGAGTAATTTTTCAAAAGAAAATTTTTGTAACAATATGTCCTTTCGTCCTCCACCACCACCATATCAAGGTTACGGTAATTACTGTATGTTTCAAATTATAGATTTTATAATAAAATTTATTCAGGAATAATAAGAATGATAAAAAATTTTATATAATTTTTAATAGCATATACGTATGTAGGATCAGACATTCCTATTGACAACACGAGATCTCAAGGTTATACGGATGGGTTGGCGGCGCAGCAACCTTTTCCTAATCATGTATGTATTAAGTTTTCTGCGCCCTCATCAAAAAAAAGTAGGTAATTATTTACATTTAATAATTTTTTTTAAATTTGAATTAGAATTAATTTAATTTAATTTAATTTTAGTAAAGAAAAATTACAAATATTCTAAAAAATTTTTTATAATATTATTTGTTTTAATTATAATTTTTTTATTTGAAAAGGTAATTATTAAATTATTATTATTGTTATCATCTTAAAAATCGGTCAGTTTAATTAACTATTATCTTTTTATTTATTAGCGTTCGTTTTTAGGTAATATATTTAATGCATTTAGTACCAAGCCCGAAATTCCTTGGAAAGGTCCAAAAGAATTTGAAATCGATCCTAAGGAATTCAATAGCATTGAAATAATCGTCTCGGGTCACACTGTAAGTAGTAACTCGCATATCGCTTGTCTGATATTTTACTATGTAACATGCTAATTTATTTTAAAAATAGCAAGGAGATTTACTCATAACACAATCATCAGATAATACTACTTTGATCGATGTTAAGGCACAAATATTACTTAGTAACGAATCCTTACAAGATAAAGTTGAAATAGTTGCATTACATGAATCATCGAATTATATTCTTCAAGTAAAAACTCCCAAATTTTGTGTATATCCGAATCGTATATTAACTAATATTAATATCACATTCCCAAAAAATTTAAAAAATTTTGGAAAATTTTTTGTTAACGTTATTAATCATAATATTAATAATGATGCTTTGAAAAATATCACATTTGATAGTATTAATTGGAAATCAAATTCTTCCATAAATATTAAGGTAATTATTAAATTTGTTTCAGATTAAATTAAATAACTACTTAATTATATTTGTAATTATAGGATTTAAAATCGCGCGAAATTATCATTTATTCTCGTGGACAAATATCTGGAAATTATTATATCGGCGAATCTCTTTTACTTCAAACTAGTAATGGACAAATAAATGCTACAACTAAATCTTTTTCTGATTTAATACCAAAATCGATTCAACTTATTACATCAAATTCGCCCATTCGAGGATCTTTTCCTTCAGCGCATTTATTTGAGGCTCATACATCAAATGGTAAAATAGATTTAGTTGTAACAAGCGCATCTCAAAACAAACAGCAGAATGGCGGTAAAATTATTTTGGATACGAGTAATGGAAGTATTGATGGTGAATATGATGTTAATAGTGAGTGGCATGCTTCAACAAGTAATGGTAACATGAATATTGGATTAAATCTCGTTAATTCAACTGAGCTTATTCGAATATCTGGGATGACTTCAAACGGAAAAATTAGTACTTTGATGGTAAATTTTTTTTTTCAAAGTTATATAATCTTAAATATAAATATACATTTACAACTAATTAATTTTTAATTTTTTTTATTTATTTAGTCTGATTCATATAAAGGTCGATTTAATTTAAAAACTTCGAATGGAAAAACTACAATTGAAGGAAGTAATGATGAGATATACTATAATGTCAATAAAAATTCATTAAAAACTGGTTATAAAGGAAAGTATGGCAATAATGAACTTTCCCTATCTAGTTCAAATGGTAAAATTGACTTAACGTTCTTTTAAGAACTGAATAATTAATTAATTTGCATATTTGCATAGAACATTTATTATATTATATTATTAGTTTATCATTATATTAAGCATTATTTAGAATTTAGATAATTTATAATTATATATATATATATATACAGTATTGATACATAAATTTATATATACACATGTGCAGTGTATCAATAAAAGGAGAAAAATTCTGTTTTTACTAAAAATTAAAAAGACAACTCGTTCGAACAAAGCTAAATTACATTGATTTTGATAATAAACATTAAGAGCAAATCCAACAACGATAAGATAATTAATATCAAAAGTAATATAATTATTATATTAAGTAAACGAATATATTTTTCTTGGATTGCGCACAATCCTTGTATTCTAATTGTCAATTGTCGCAAAATTTGTTGTAGTTGCAATAGTCGTAACATTTGCTGATCCTGGCGAATACCTTTTCGTCGTCGTTTCTGACTTTGCTGAATATTTTCTTTTCGTTTCTGGTTCTGTGGAATATTTTCTCGTAGTTGTTGATGAATATGATTGCGATACCATTTTCCCATGACTTTGTTGGATTACAAGCGTAAATTTTCACTTATCCAATCATTACAATTCTACAGGATCGTTGTTGAAATGATCGATCCATCATAATGAGCGATTTTTTGATGCGCCTAACGAATAATAGATTGAAGATTAATTATTATGTTTGTCATCTTGTGTGACATGCCAATTGCATCATGATTTTCAAGTGTAACATCTTAATTAATTTATAAAATTGATCCATAACAAATTGCCCCTTTTTTATTTCTTATCTTCCGTAAAATAAATCTTCACAATGTTGAAAAACAATTTCGTCTTTCTTGTATGTTTTTTCTTAATAGTATTCACAAACGCCACTCCATTTCGTCATGGATGTATTACAACATTTGAAGAAGAGGACAACCATTCTGCGGAAGAGTTTGCCGTGAATACTTTAACCGAGACAATTTCTGATTGTAGCAATGAAAATGATATACTTCAAATTATTTATATTAATTTATCACCAGATCCACCGCTTAAGGGTAAACAACTAAAGATTAATGCGCTTGGCTGGTTGAAGGAAGAAATTGAAGAAGGAAGTTATGTTGACGTGGTTGTAAAGCTAGGCTTGATTAAACTTTTACAAAAGAGATTTGACTTGTGTGAAGAATCCAGGAAAGTTGATAAACCTTGTCCAATTGACAAAGGAAGGCAGGAATTAAATACTGTTATTGATTTACCGAAAGAAATTCCTCCTGTAAGTATTTATATTTCAACATTTTTTCGTTTATTTTTGTATTTAATAATTCATTTTTTAAAAATTCTTTTGTTATTAATGTAATAAAGGGTAAATACGTCGTTGATGCAAAAGTTTACACACCGGATAGTAGACGCATCGCTTGTTTAAAAGCAGTTGTCATCTTCCGTCCATGATTTGTGAATATAGTTGGATTGATTTCGGTATTAATCGTAAGTTTAGGAGAGGAAATGATTTTTTTATTCAACATTAGGTTTTCATAAATATATTTTTTTCCTTGTAAGGTGTTAATTTGTTATTTTAAGCATAAAATCATAATTTTTATTTGTAATTCAAATATAATTTTTTACTTTTTGAAAAAAAGCCTTTTTTACTGCATATTTTTTAAGTCAAAAAGTTTGATTTGTTAATCTTTTATTGTATTACCATGATATAGAATACATATGTCTTTGGCACCCACTGATTAATAAAACAAAATAAAACTTTGTTTTTGTTAAATAAAAAGTCTTTTGGAAGTTTCATCTCAGATAAAGTGGAAATCATAAAAAGAGGCAATATATAAAGAAATTAAAATAACCAAATTACTAATCAATATTCTAATCAATATTTAACTTTCTAATTTTCTGATTTTTTTATGAACCATAAAGAAAACTATATATTTCGCATGATCTAATAAAAAAATCCGAATTTAATGAAATTAAAAAAGTTATGCTATCTGTTATTATTGTGTGCTGAATATTTTCATCGTATAGTTCCTATGTCTCGTATTTTTTTCCACGTGTATATTGTGTCTTCCACTTTGTGAAACATGTTCATTGACTCATTTATTTGTACGACTTGTCGAGAAATGCAAATACTTTTTTTATAATTCTCCGGGAATGCTGAATGAATTACGTATTGTCCGATACAAAAAAAATGGAATAATAATCATTATTATTCCAAAATTCATTACATAAATATTACACAAGTTGAAAGTAATAAATGAATCGACATGAGAGATTTCCATAGAGATTAACTGATTAATACTATAGTGAAACAATGCAACGTGACCGCGTCATCACTGGTTTGCGTAAGCTCTTTTTCCCCTTGAATATAGATATTATGCCTTCCTAAACATTCTCAAACTATCTTTTACGGTTCTGACCAGCAAATATCGCGGTTAACTCCGTGTAAGTTCTTTTGACTATAAATACTTTGTTGAAACCATCTCGTTTTATAAAAACTTTATTGTTTAACTCTACTCGTTCCGTTTTATTCCTTTTTTTTCGACAAACTATTCTTGTGTTTTGTACAAATATATCATAAAAAAAGTACTCGAAGAACTATAATTAACTGATTATAAAATGTCCGAGGGAAAAGGAAAGCTTGTGTACGTAAAGAGTTATTTTTTGATTTAATTGCTTTTACTTATGCTTATGCTTTGCTTATATTCTTAATCTTTTTTTCCTAAACTTTTGTACTTAAATTCTTGATCTAAAACCTCACTTTTTTGAACTTAACCCGAAAATTCTTTTTACCATCATTCCCTATAATAATTATATTGAATATATTCTGATGATAATTAATTGGCTTTTTTTAAAGTGAGAACGCTGCTATAGTACCGCCTAATCCAGACCCAAACCATGATCCTGCAACAGCTATACTTCGAAAAAAACCAGCACCTAATAAACTAATTGTTGATGATGCCACAAACGATGACAATTCCGTAATGTCCCTCTCTACAAGTACCATGGAAAAATTACAACTTTTCCGTGGTGATACCGTTTTGATCAAAGGGAAAAAGAGACGTGATACCGTATTAATTGTTTTAGCTGACGATTCATGTGATGATACAAAAGTGAAGATTAACAAAGGTAGATTGTTTAATTCTAATTTAATTCATTTTTTTTTTTTTAATACTTAATTCATTCAAAATTATTTAAAACAAATATACAAATAATAAATTCTTTTAAACTTTTTTCGCTAGTTGTAAGAAATAATCTTCGTGTGCGTCTCGGCGATGTTGTTGCAATTCACCCGTGTACGGAAATAAAATACGGAAAACGTATTCACGTATTGCCAATAGATGATACAATTGAGGGTGTAACTGGTAATTTATTCGATGTGTATTTAAAACCATATTTCTTGGAAGCATATCGACCTGTAAGAAAGGGAGATTTGTTTTTGGTTAGAGGTGGTATGAGAGCTGTTGAATTCAAAGTTGTAGAAACAGATCCACCAGAATATTGTATCGTAAGTACTGTAAAAACAATTTTGATATTTACAAGGTTGCTTTTTTATATTAAGTGATTTCAATTAAATTTAGGTTGCACAAGATACAGTTATACATTGTGAAGGTGATCCTATCAGACGAGAAGATGAAGAGGCTAACCTCAACGATGTTGGTTATGATGATATTGGAGGTTGTCGAAAACAAATGGCTCAAATTCGAGAACTTGTCGAACTTCCACTTCGACATCCACAACTTTTTAAATCAATCGGTATTAAGCCACCACGTGGTATCCTTATGTATGGTCCTCCTGGTACCGGTAAAACATTAATTGCACGTGCTGTCGCAAACGAAACTGGTGCTTTCTTCTTCCTGATCAATGGTCCCGAAATCATGTCAAAGATGGCCGGTGAATCTGAAAGCAATTTAAGAAAGGCCTTCGAAGAAGCAGAAAAGAACAGTCCTGCTATTATTTTCATTGATGAAATTGATGCTATTGCTCCTAAGCGCGAAAAAGTAAATTATTTATTATTTATTATATGCTTCATAAGATAATAGTTCTTAATTTTTAATTTTTTACTTATCTCTCTTTTTCTTTCTCCCCTCTCTCTCTATAGACTAATGGTGAAGTAGAACGACGTGTTGTATCTCAACTTCTTACACTTATGGATGGTATGAAGGCACGATCAAATGTTGTGGTTATGGCAGCCACAAATCGACCCAATAGTATTGACCCTGCCCTTCGACGTTTCGGTCGTTTCGATCGTGAAATCGATATTGGTATTCCCGATCCTATTGGCCGTTTAGAAATTCTACGTATTCATACAAAGAATATGAAATTAGATGAAGATGTCGACTTGGAAAAAGTTAGTTATTTTTTTTTATTTCATCATAAGAACATTAATATATATAAAATATGATTTAATACATATTATTTATTTTGCTAAAATAGATCGCTTCTGAGACTCATGGTTACGTTGGATCCGATATAGCTTCACTTTGTTCAGAAGCTGCTATGCAACAAATTCGGGAGAAAATGGATTTAATTGACTTAGAAGACGAAACAATTGATGCCGAAGTATTAGATTCATTAGCTGTAACTATGGATAATTTCAGAGTATGTATATAAATAAAAATTTATATAATTATATATTTTTTATCATTTATAAAATATGACTAACATTTTTTTATTAGTATGCCTTGGGAGTATCCAATCCATCTGCATTGCGAGAAACAGTTGTCGAAGTTCCAACAGTCTCATGGAATGACATTGGTGGACTAGAAAAAGTTAAATCAGAACTCCAAGAAACTGTACAATACCCTGTGGAACATCCAGATAAATTCTTGAAGTTTGGTATGTCTCCATCAAAAGGAGTATTATTCTATGGTCCGCCTGGTTGCGGTAAGACTCTATTAGCTAAAGCAATTGCAAACGAATGTCAGGCTAACTTTATTAGTATCAAGGTAATATAAAAATTTATTAATATTTCTATTATATTTATTTCATTTCATATACATAATAATTTTTTTTAAAAAATGATTTTTTTAGGGACCAGAATTATTAACTATGTGGTTCGGTGAGTCGGAAGCAAATGTACGTGATGTCTTTGATAAAGCACGAGCAGCAGCACCGTGTGTAATGTTCTTTGATGAATTGGACTCTATTGCAAAAGCACGCGGTGCGTCTCTTGGAGACGGTGGTGGTGCTGGTGATCGTGTTCTCAATCAAATTCTTACTGAAATGGACGGTATGAATGCCAAGAAAAACGTATTTGTTATTGGTGCTACAAATCGTCCAGATCAAATCGATCCCGCATTACTTCGCCCTGGACGTTTAGATCAATTGATCTACATACCTTTACCTGATGAAACTTCAAGACATTCAATTTTAAAAGCTACTTTGCGAAAATCACCTGTTGCAAGTGATGTTGATTTAGCATACTTAGCTAAGACAACACATGGTTTCTCTGGTGCTGATTTAACAGAAATTTGTCAACGTGCATGTAAATTAGCTATTAGAGAAAGTATCGAAAAGGAATTAACTCGGGATAGAGAACGCAGAGAAAGAGAAGAGGCCGGAGAAGAAGTAATAATGGACGAGGACGTTGAAGAAGATCCAGTCCCAGAAATCACAAGGTACATTTGTACATTTTAATATTTATGTGTAATATTTAGAATACATTTCTTTTATATTAATCATTAATTTAAAATTTTAGGGCTCATTTTGAAGAGGCCATGCGGTTTGCACGTCGTTCAGTATCCGATAATGATATTCGTAGATATGAAATGTTCGCACAAACTCTTCAACAATCCCGTGGTTTCGGACCAAATTTCAAATTCCCCGAAGGCGGTATTGGAGGGGGAGAAGCATCAGGTTCTTCTAATAATGCAATGGAAGTTACCGGTAATAATTCAGGTTTCGGTCAAGATGCAACTGATGATGATCTGTATGCTTAATTCAAAATTTCATAGTGATTTTATATATATACATATAGAAAAAAATTGGAACTTTTTTTTATTTGTGAGTCTTAGTGGTAATAACTTTTATCATTTCCCTTCCAATTTTGTTACTTTCTTCGAACCTATTAATATATTGTTATAATATTACAAAAAAAAAAAAAAAAGGAAACCAAAACATCCTTGTTAATTAATGTTCAGTTCAGTGTAACAAAAACTTATAAATTTGCTGCTTCTTAAGCTATATATACCTTGACTCAAAGAATTTTGCGGTATCTTCAAATCTTTTTTGATAAGTTTGCATATTTCCAATATGAACACATTCTGCCCATCCTTTTGATGCACTATAAAATTCCATATCATCTGCTCTAATATCTTTACTATATAATGCTGAATCAATTGCTGCTTCTAGCATTTCTGTATTACGGAATAAATATTCCGTAATACCACTACGTAAAAATAATAACATTAGGATATTAATATGATAAAAAAAAATAAAATTATTAATAAATACTTACGTCCAGAGTCGAAACAATGGAGTTTGACAAACCATATGTTCATAAGGATTAATTTCTAATGTGTACCAACAATCCACCTAAATTAAAAACCCGTCATTTATTTAACAGATATACAAAAAAAACGCGATATATAAAATATACCATGGCCAATAATGATAAATGCGAATTTGGTTTCCTTTTTTCTTTTGGAACAATAGATAAAGAAAATTTATCCAAAAGAGTATCCGATAATAAAATTGATTCCCGAAATTCAGAAGATTTGCCGAAAACAAATTCTCCTGCCTAAATTTAATTACATAATAAATATTCAAACCATTTAAAATCTAAATTATCTAATCCTGATATACTATATTACCCTTTTGACTCGTGTTCTAAATTCTTCTTCTTTTTCTTGAATCATTAATTTAAATAAATCAGAGACAGATTGTGCGTATTGTTGAATTTGTAATTTAGCACTTGGATTCATAATTGCCAAACCTAAAATAATAATAAAGATTTAAATTTAAAACATATATCTCTTAAAGATCAAATATTAAAATAAAACTTACCAGCATAAACATGCCATTTATTTGAATAAATACGTAATGCCATATGAACTTTGACATTTTCTATTCCACCCACATATTGTGGTGTCTCCCACTAAATGAATTAAAAAAAAAGAAAAGTAGACTTTAGAAGAAAGAAAAACAATCTTTTTAAATGAAAAAATCAAATAAGAAATCAAATAAAAAATAACATACTGGAAATTGTCGTTGAGTTTTCCATGCGGTTCCCATACTAAACATATATATACGAATTAGTTCAGACATACGTAGAAAGAGGAACAAAATAAATTAAATTTAATATTCTTCACCTTAAAAATGCGAGATGAGTTACGGCTTGAGTATCGGCTGTAATTCGATCATGTTCTTCGTATGATAATTTTACGAATTCCGATTCCATGCATGACAACACACGCATAACAATATCAAACTTCTCTTTAGTAGCTCTATGTTGAATCACCACCTATTATTAAATGATGTTTTCTATTTTAAAGAGTTTCATATCAAGGTTGCTTTGAGGCGATGTAGAGTAAGATTGAAGGGAAGGATCCTTCACGTTAACCAATTTTTGTTTGGCGAACTTACCAATGGTTGACCTTTTGGGTCTACAGTAGGCCCATGAAGTGAATGACATGAAACGATATGAACATCATCAGGAAGATGTTTTTCAAAGGCGCGAATTTCAGGTTCTTTAACTGATGTCTAATATAAATTTAAAATTCGAAGGAAAAGATAAGCTTTTACAAAAATCAATTAAAATTATCTTTACCTGACCAGCTACAATTGCATCAACTTTCGTTGCTATAATAAGAGAAAATAAGATTGGGAACTAATAATACATGATTATAACAATCCCAAAAATATTGCTTACATGGACCATATTCCGCTACGACTTTATCAATTTTTTCTGCTTCGACAGAATAAATTATAAAATCACTTCGTCTCGATACGGCATGACCGTCTCGACAAACATTCATTCCGCTATCTAATAATATATAAAAAATTACGCATAATGAATATAACATATTCAAAGAATTAATTAATTTATAATTAAAATTATTATTATTACCTTTTAACAATTCCTTGAATTTTTCATAATGTTCGAGTTGGTCACATACATTCACCCTAATTAATAAAGAAAAAATTGTTACTCTTTTTCTTTAATGATAATAACATTCTTTATAGAGAGAAAAAAAGAAATTTTAATACTTTTTCCAACCATAAGCTACCATTTTTTTTGCATACATTAAACCCATATCACCTAAGCCTATTAACCCAATTTCCAAAGTTTCTTTTTCATTATCATAGGAAGCCATTTTTGTATGTGAAGAAATGTGAAAAGTTCCGAAAACATTATTAAATTCACAGCCTCAACCATCAATATTTAAGGATAAATGGGGATTGGCCATTAAAATCTTTATCCGATAAAGATAAATAATCAAGTAATATTTTACCTAAAAGTTCGAGCACGTGATCATAGAAATAATTGTATAGTATTTACCCGGGTTAGATAAATAAACGGGGGGCCAACTTAGGGGTACACAAGTTGATGGTCATGAGACAGAACTGAAGTCACAAAATTAGTTACGCAAAAAAAAAATTCATATTAAATTTCGCAAAATTTTTATTTTTTTCCACACATACACAGAAGAGCAGCCGATTTAAAAAGTTAAGGTTGTGTATGCTAGCTCTATATAAGCGAAGTTTTTTTTATCCAAATAGGACTACTGGTTGCTTTGTTCTTAGTTTTTATATGTTTTTATCACTTAATAATAGAAAGTTAGAAATTAGACTTTTTTTTTTATATCTCAATAAAAAATTATAAATATTTTTATCAAAAACCTTTAAAAATAGTATTTTCTCCTTTTATTGTGTATTATTTTCAAGTGTATAATAAAATTTTATATGGTTTTGGGATATTTCTAATAGCCGATTGAAAATATCTCAAGAACTAGAAGCGCGACGGCGATAAAATTCGCGTCGTATATGTGTCATCTTGGTATGATTGTATCGTGTTATGATTATCATTTTTTATTAAGATCATCGAGATTCTATGCTTTGCGGTAAATCATTATATAATAAAACATAGTAATTTTATATGTGACTTCAGTTCATTATTTATTTGTGTAATCTTGAGTTGGCCCTCCCAGAAAAAATTTTCACTCCACGTGATTTCGGCCGGCATTATATATTCTTGGCCTGCATTAAGAAATTTAAGCGTATGATAAATAAGGTGTGACAAATAGGATTTTTCACACCGAAAGTTTCTGAAATACATAGTAAAAATAGAAAACAGGAGGTATGACATCAGTGACAAATTTTAAAGGTCATGTGAAATGAAAAAATTTTCTGGTAATATTAAGAAAGTTAATAATTATCATCATATTATATTCAAACAGTAATTTAAAATTACTATTGCATAGTTAAAAATCCATTTATTGGCTTAATTTCACATAGTGATCAACATTAATCAGCCAATAAAATTAGCAAAAATTAAAAATTAACTTCATTAGTTTTTTAAATATATGATTATAATCTAATCAAATTTATTGTAATACAAGAAAATTTTTTGCTGATTTATTATAAGTTACTAATACTAGAACAGTTAAACCAAAAGAGAAGTAAATAACCAGAAATTAGTAACAATTTAATACTTTTGATCAGTACGTAATTTTTAACAAATTCTGTTAAAATTTTGTAATAATTGTAAGATTAAATTGAAATTAAAAGAGAAATAATCTAACTTATCTGATATCTTTTTCTTTAATTCTATATCAATTTTGATTTGTTTTAATATAGTCTCAACATTGTCTAGTTCTTCATTATCATCTTGCATCTGAGAATATGTCCAGCTATCAATATCTTTACTCATTTGTAATTTATGATTATAAAACTTTAATAATTCCTTAATTGACTTAGAATGGTAATTAAAATAATATGAATAATATAAGCCTAAAATGTGAAAACAAGTTTTATGATATCTATGTCACAAATTAATACCTAATTATTATTTCATGACAGGTCTATATATTCTGAATAATTACACAATTTATCAATTGTTGGTTAGTATTTTTAAATAATATCCTAATGGCAAAATACTAAAAGAAAATTATGCTTCAATACTAGAAAAGTAACAATAATTCTTTTTAACTTTTTTTTTCTTTTTTTTTTTTAATTCAGCTTTATTAAGATATTTCCATAAATTATTAAAAAAAAATTCAAATAAAAAATAGCTAATAATTTAACTAAATTATTAAGATCTTTTTTTGAATAGGGATAATTCCATTTTAGCTTAAAAGATTTCACAAATGAGTTTTTATAATAATAATAATCTAAAAATAATGCATCTTGTCTTAATGATTTTTCAGTTGATACTTTTGTGCTGGTATGATGATATAATAAACTATGAAAATTTTTAACCAGATATTTATCAAAGATATTTAAATGCATTTTCAAAGTATTTATTATTAGATGTTAAATTTTTTTTTAATAGCAAATGTTTGACAAAAATACTAGCATAATTTTGTCATAATTATGCCTATAAAATCTGCATATTGTAGTCTACAATCAAAAAATTGTATCAACATATTCTTCAAATTTGTTATTTTGAAATAGATGGATATATATATCCAGAGTTGTTAGTATTAAATTGTCCAATAGGTCAAAAAAGATAATATATGAAGTATTCTTGCTTGGATACTCCAAATTTTTTATAACATATTTTTTTATTAAAAGCTAACCTTTATATGCTAAATATAATAGCAAATTAATTTTTTATAGTTTAGATTTTGCTGCCAGCTTCTTGGTCTTTTTAAAAACTGATTTGTACATGTAATTAAAAAAAGAATGAAATGTAATAAATACTGATTCACATGTATTAAGTGACACATATTAAAAGAGATTTCATGAACAGAATTAGATGTATAATTTCTTTTTATATAGATGATTCAGATCCAAATTCCAATTTGTTTACAATTGCTCTTCTTATAAATAGCTAATCCGAAAAATCAGCTGAAAGAGAAATTACATATGTTTTAAGATATTTTTTAGTTTCTAGTAATCTTAAAAGAAAAAATGTAAATTAAATTAAATTAATTTATTCAATTTTTTTTAAAAAAAAATTTTACTAACTAAATAAATATTTTAACAGTTTATATATAATTTTTAGTATTCTTTAAATCTAACTTAATACAATCCACTAATTTCATTTGATTAAATCTCTGATGATATTTTTCTGAAATATTCATATCATAGGAATGAATTGTTAAGTTTTCAATAAGGTTGGTATCATTATCAATTAAATCTGTTGTTAACCTTCAGCTTGATTTTATTGAATTATAACTATTAGCTAAAGTTATCATAAATTGTTTTTTACAGATTATTTTAAAAAGAGAAGTATCAATACCATAGCAATTATAAATAGGAGAATTTGTATTTAAATAATAAGGAATTGGTAAAGTTTGGGTAGTGTTAAATAATATAATTACTATATGAGCTATTTGTGAAGTAGAATTTGTTGCTGGAATATGCTTTTTATGTATATTGTGATAATTGTTTATGCATGCAATTAAAAGATTATTGGATTAAATTTTAACAAACTTTGAATTATTTTTTTTTTTAAAAAAATATTCTCATTTATAATTGTTTTTGAAATCTGAAATTCCGTAATCATAATTAATTAATTAATTACATAATTCCGTAATTAATTATATTTTGTATAACAATATGAGATTGATATTTTCTCGCAATCTAATAATCAGATTTTATTGATTTTACCACCATTAAATACGTCTCATTGAGATGAATCTCGGCCAAAATTAAGGTTAATTCTGACCAAATATTTTCATAATATGAAATTAATTACGGAATTCAGAATTTTTTAATTACAGAATTATATAATTACAGATTTCTGTAATACTAAAATAATTTTGGCTACAATTATATTCTCATTTATTTCTCTTTAACAAATTTTTTTATAAGTTTTACATATTAAAGTAATCTTACAAAATTTTGAATATAAGTTTGTATATTAGATTAATATGAATTTTCAATTTTATCAAATCTATTAAAAGCTGTTTGATATATTAAACTAAATTCCATTTTGGCAATAGTATTTATGCAATGTATAGAGATTCCTGATTCTACTAAAAATAATCTAATAGCAGATTTAGCTCCACTTGTTTATTTCGCAATACAATTATTTAATAATAAAGTACTATAATTTTTTGTTTTAAAAATTCTTAAGTCTTTTTATTTTTTTCTTTAGAATTTATTGTCTTAAATAAAATGTCAAAAAATTCCTAAAGTTTGAGATCTAAAAATTTGGCAAAAATCTGTTATATCTAACCTTAATAAATTTTTCTTTTGCTAATCTTAATAAAGAACTCTTGTCATTTGTGCTATTTGATCATTAAAATATTCTGAGAATTATCTGAAGTTTATATTAACAAATATAATATAATAATGCAATTAATAAATTAAGATAAATTAAATACTATTTATTTGTGCAAATTTATACATATAGTTATCTGCTTTTACTTTTAATTCTGATATTTCCTGTTCAAGTTATTCTGTACTTGAAGCACTATTTAACAAATTTTTGTATGTTTCCTGTAATAAACAAATCTGCTTCACTTTATTATCTCTATTATTATATACTGAATTTACTTTATGTATATATTTTTTACTTGATTTTAAAATATTTTTATCAAATACAACTAATTCATTATAATATTTTTTAAAAGTTAATCATATAACTCAAGTTTTATAGCTAAATTTTAAAACTTAAAGCTTTTTAAGGTTTTTTGAAACAGATTTGGCATTATTAGTTATTAAAATTTTTTGTTAATATCATTCTTATCACAAATTATATACAGTCCTTTATTTTTTTATAGTCTACCCTTTATTATTCTTATTAATAGAAATTTGTACTATTTTAGAATCTTAAAAAACTATTTTGAAATCTTTGTAAAATAAGGTTTGGAAAATATATATATACAAAATTTTAATATATGTTATTAAGAAAAGTCATGTGCGTTTTATATACTATAAGTGAAATAATTTTTTTTAAAGTAAAAATAATAATATAAATATCAATTATTATATAATAATTAAATTGATCATATAATATTTCAATTGATCAATCATCATGAATTTTAACCATGCTATTTTTTCTGAATTTCTAGATCATATTCAGATTTACTACATCTCTTCATCCATAATTTTTTTTCATAAATGCTAAAATATATTTTTAGTTTTATAATTATATTACTATATCTTGTGTAGGAAGAGATCTAATCAACAAGAGTAATAATTTTTTTATTCTTAGTAGAAATAATATCCTTCAAATGCAATATATCAATGGACTTTTCAGCTAATATAATAGCTTTTTTTATATCATGAATTATGTCTTTAAAAAAGGTAATTGAAGAACTTAATCATCAGGAAGTTTTGAACAGGCGTATAAAGTGTAAACATACGCCATGTGTTGCTCAACACCAAAAAAGTGTTGCGCAAC
>QKYT01000323.1:102706-117367 GCA_003550305.1 Glomus cerebriforme | reverse complement strand
AGTAGTTAATACAGCATCTTTTACACGAGGAGAAAAATGATCGGAAATATTGAACCTATAATTTCTACGTCCTTGATGTGAGTGTGGTGGTGGTCTTTGACCACCCTGAAAATGAGATTTTTTCTGTTTTTCATAATTTGCATCATCAAGTGCAGTTTCTGCGGATTTATCAATTAAAGGATTTGTTGGTACTATTGAAAATAAATAAAAAATAAAAAATTTAAAATAAAAAAATTATAAAGTTCATAATTTCAATTTTTTTTTTTAAAAAAAAAAAAATTAACCTGGATAAGGATCCCAAACACCAGCAGCATTAGTATCTTCATTATAAAATCTTTTTTGTTGTTGAATGAAATTAATTTTAAAAGAATTATTAATAGAAGTAAAAAAAAGATTTTTTTTTGAATTAATTTTGTTATCAATTGAAAAATTTGAATCAATTAATGAAAATTTCATTCTAAATTGCGTATTTTTAATAATTTTATTTTGAAAATTACAAGAAATAATAAATGGTGAAACATGATTAGTATGATTTAATATTAATTTATTAGTTAATTTTATGAATTTATTAAATTGATACATCATGAAATAAATTTAAATCAAATCTTTGTTAGTTAGCATAAAGAAAAGAATAACGGATTGCTTGTACTGTGTTGCTTGAACTTATTTATTTAACTTGACGATCATACTAACTAAGAACTTCAGTTTATAGTTTAGTTTAATTTCTATATATGGTTTAGTTCTTTACAGCATTTTTATTACTTATTTAAGTTTTTATGCTTGAAGCTTAAAGTAAAGAGCCTCTTTGAGATTAAGCAATGTTGTTTGGCAGGTTCGGATCTACTTATATATAAATTTTCATAAGTATAGGTTAAATATTGAGGAAGTTATTAACATTTTTCATAGCTATACTAATTTTCGAATTTCCGTTTTTAAATTCAGAGCGTATTTTCGAACTTTGGTAATAAATAAAGGGCCTCTTTGAGATTAGGCAATGTTGTTCAGCAGGTTCGAATCTACATACATACAAATTTTCATAAGTCTATCTCAAATATTGATAGAGTTACGCATACTTTCGTAACTGTACTAATTTTCGAATTTTTATTTTTAACTTCAGAGCATAATTTCAACACTTTGGTATTAAGTAAAGTGTTTATTTAAGATCAAGAAAAGTGTTTCTATTCAATTATTACATTTAATAAACATTTTATATATTAAATTTAAATTTTTTTAATATCATAATGACTTAGTTATTAACACGTGATAAGGTGATTTTCACCTAGGATGAGCGTTAAAATTTTCTTTTATTTAAAATAACTTATCAGTTATTATAAATAAACTTGTAACAACCTGTAATAATTAATTAATTTATCAATGTGAAATTTTTTTATTTTGCAATTACAACAACAAATACGTAATAAACATTCCAAAAATGTGAAAATTTTTTCACTTCAATTTTTATTTATTTTTTAAAAAAAAAAATTTTTTGTTTAAATAATAAAAAAATATAATAAATAGATATTTTTCTTTTTAAATATTTAATTTAGAAAAAAAAATGCCTGCAAAAATATCATTCATGTGTCTGATCCACTCAGTTATTNAAAGAGACAGTAATGACTACATCATAAGAGATACAACTGCTGTTATAAGAAAAGATAATAATAGTACAATAAATCTAAAAGTAATAAATTTTGTTTCAAAAGCATCCTCAGCACCTAGATGGATACCAATTTTTTCATCAGGAAATGTATTACGATTAACAGGAAAATTCTTTATTCAAGAAAAATCTCATGAAAATTTGGAGGTAATTAATTAAATATGTTTGTTTTTTTTCATATGTAATAAAATAAAATAAAATGATGATTATTAATATTCTATTTTATATAGGTGACAGCAAATGCTGGTGATCTTACAGATTTAACCCAAATAACTAACATTTACTTCAATAACTAAAAAAAAAAAATAAAAAAATATTTACTTATTATAAAAATTAATGGTGGTGGTGATAATTCCTTAACTTCAATATGACGCCTTTCTAGTTATATTATAAAAACAAAAAAAAAAGATTTTGAGAATTTTAAAGAAAAAGCGCGTAATTTAAATATTTTTTTATTTATATTATACTGTATATCTTCTTCATCTTTCCGTTCTTAGGCGTCTAAAAACTTGATTACTACAAATCTCTTCCAATTTCGAATAGGGCAAAGACGATGAGCAAAGGCATTATTCTATAATGCAAGACAATAAATATTTTTTTTTCAAGGTTAACTCTATTTACGATTATTGTTCTTGTTGCTAACGCGTGTCCCCAATTTGCAATGTGTGGTACAATAAGTATATCAAACCATATAATATGGAATCGATTATATTGATCATAAACTTTTAAAATTATAAACGGACTTATTAATAGCCTTGTTATAAATAAAGGTGACCATAATCAGTATATCGTGATGTCACGACGGTTTATGTGTATAATATTGTTTTTATATCAGCAAGAGATTAAATGATTTTTTTCAATAATTATAAAGGAAAATAAAAAAATTATTTATTTATATAGTTAACAAATACAAAGTTAGAAATATAAATTATATTTAAATATCTTTTAATTAATTAATCTGTTCTTCTTTTAAATATTAAATGTACTGGGAGTGGTCCCATAGTTCCACTAGTATCAGATGCAATTTGTAAGTTATCTTTATGAATACTATCTGCCGGTAAAGATACTTCATATTTTCTTACTGTATAAAGAAATTAATTTAGTAAAATATAATAATAATTAAATATATGAACCATAAAATCAACTTACATAAAGCGCACAACGTTATTCTTTGTTCCATGAGTGAAAAATTAATTCCTATACATCTATTTATAAATATATATATATATAAATTTTTTGGTTATTTTATAAAAATTAAAAAATTCAAATATGATTGATTATAATGTACAACTTACAGTCTACTACCACCACCAAAACTTAACCAAGCATGATTATCATGCTTTTCATTTTGAAATCTCTCAGGAATAAATTTTTCAGGATCTTCCCAATTTTTTGATGAATGATGGACTCCATAAATAAATGCTAATATGGGTGTTCTTGCTGGAATTACATGGTTGCGAAATTTAATATCTTGTGAATTAATTCTTCGTGGTAAACTTGCAATCTTAAATATTTTTAATTAAATTAAAATTAAATTGAATCAATTAAAATTGAGGTCACAAATTTCAAAAATTTAAATAATAATTTATACCGGAGGATATAATCTTAAATTTTCATTTATGACCATATTCATATATTTTAATTCTTTTTGTTGTTCCATGTTTGGTGTTAAGTCAT
Source organism: Glomus cerebriforme (assembly GCA_003550305.1). Lineage (NCBI taxonomy): Eukaryota > Fungi > Glomeromycota > Glomeromycetes > Glomerales > Glomeraceae > Glomus > Glomus cerebriforme. Next base: position 114,033 of record QKYT01000323.1, on the reverse strand, counting down.
CACCAAGAACACGGAATATTTCATCACGAACTTTTTTTTGTACATCCTTATAAAAAAAAATAGATTATCACAATATGATTACAAAAGAAAAAAAGAACATTATGCCTTAAATTTGATACCTTGTGAATGGCTAAAAGATATAAAATAGTTGACAAGGAATTTGCAGCTAATTTTATTATTAAAATAAAATATTTTTACGTTAGAAATTATAACAGATGCAATAAAATACATATTAAAACTCTTCTTACTAGTATCATGACCGGCCAACATAAAAATTGCCATATCATACTATAAAATAAAAAGAATATTAATATTTAATGAATTCTCAAAGATTAAAATATAAATTATAATTCCTTACTCGTAATTCTTCACTTGTTAAAGTTTGATTTTCTGGATCATTGCAAGCATATATCATACGCTCTAACAAATCGGCAGTATTGTCATTTATTTTTTTTTCTATTTCTCCTGTTTTCATTAATTTACTTTTTTTTTCAACAAGTTCGTCATATAAACTATTAAGTTTTGCTACTTTCTTAAATGCTTCAGGACGTGGAAATAAATATTCGAGGAATGTAAAGATAAAATATAAAGGTTTGCTCAATTCTTCAATGACTTCATTATAAGCATTCACATATATGTTTTTTGGTTCCTCAAGATTCTAATTTTGATAAATATATGTCAGTTCTCTAATAATACCTTTCGAAATATACAATATATCATAACTTACGTTAAAATCAAAGCCAAAAGAAACTTTTCCGAGAACATCCAAGGTCAATCTATCAAATTTACTTGATTAATCAACCACTCTTAATAAACAAAAATTACAATACTTTTCATCTTACTTACCTATGCATAAAATCATTAACTTCTATAGGTTCATTATCAACTTTTTCCATGATATTCAACAATTTCATAGCAGATTCAACAAATACATGTGCTGGTAAATTTCGGAAAGAAGGATTTGCAATACGACTAAAATATAAAAGAAAATTATTTATTTATATATGCTATAATAAAAAAAAAATAACGCATAATTAAATGTACCGATGACGCTTCCAAACCTATATAATAAATTAATAACAACGATAAGCTTCTAAGCTTCAGAAAGCTTAAATAAATAAAATTTTCCATAATGAGAAACTATACTCACGTCTCCATTTGAAAATACCATGTTTGTACCATAATATTGAGCTAATAAACTCCCGGGAAATATTTCTTCTAGTGAGGCCTTAGGATATACATCTAAAAAAAAAATTATAACATTAAAATCACGAATTAAATAATTTTTTTTTTTTAAAAAAAAATTCTTAACCTGTTTTCATAATTATATCTTTTACAAATCCAAAATCAGACACAATAAGAGTCCATTTTCCATTGAACCAAACCTATTAAAATTATTTTTCAGAAGATTTTCTTTTTTATAGTGAATAATCGCAAAGGTTTACCTTTACAATTCCTTCTTTATCTAAAATCTCACGTAAACGTTCCCAACGTTTATCTGGTCCATCCTGAACTAAAAATGCATAAAGAAATTTAAAGAAACTTAATGTCGGTACATTTTTGAGTCCTTCAGGCACTTTAATTGTATGATAAATTTTAAATGCTATAAAAAATATTAGAGGTAAAATGACTATTAGAAAATTCATTTTGTTGGCAAATTGTTAAGGATTAAAAAAAAATTCGGTTAGACTTTATATATTTAAATTTTCTAAATTATTTAACAATTATGTCACACAAAATCACACGAATAAGAATTTAAAGGTTGATATAATCAATTTGATAAACATTTTTGCGTGTAAATTCACTATCAAATATGGGTCTTTTCTCCATACGCCTTTAACAAAAAGAAATATTGTTAACAATTTTTATATTGAGCACATGGATCAAACAAATAAAAAATATCGTCATTAAGTAAATCACAATGAAAATTTAATTTAACTTCATGATTAATCCAGGTGGCTTTTCTCGTAATATTATTTACCATATGATTTCCATTTCCACCTGACCATTAGTAAAATAGGAATCGAAGTATTATCAAACCTTTGCACAAAGCTAGTGTCTTGCGTTTGTTGAAGGTAGATTAAAATATTTAAGTGACATTACAAGACAATAAAATTCGAAATAAAAAATCATGTAACTTTGAAAAACCGGAATCATGTCTCTTTGAAATGAAAAAAATACCAATTAAATCAAGTATATGTTGCTATTCACCTAAAATTTTATTATTGAATAAGTAAACAGTAAACAAATATGTAAGACTATATTAATTAGGAGATTACTAATAGGGGGGAATAAAGATTGGTACGCAAATTTAACACCTAATTGGAAAAATAAGTAAATTAATCCCCCTGACTTTATCATTATGTGATTTTCTTATTATTTTATCAAACATAACATTTTATCGTATTATTCATATAAATTAATTTTGTATAAATTATTTTTATGGTATAAAAGGTATAAAATAAAAATTAGGTAAATATTATTGTATAGTTTCAATTATACCTTTCATTTTTAAAAATATATTTTCTAAATATATATCACCTGTTATAAATACGCAAACTAATAATCTGACTTCAGTTAAAGAATTCTTGGGTTGTACGCATATGAGCATATCAAAACCTAACCCTGTAAGATGCCTCTATGTTGGCGACGCAATAGTGCACCTTACCCTATATATATTTCGGGGACCTGTTTGATGTTTTGCAACCGTTGACTTTTTTTTTTTTTTTTTTTTTTTTTTTTTTTTTTTTTTTTTTTTATACAGGTATCTTTAATCTAATCGATATTTAAAAATAATCTATCTCAAGTCATATTAGAATTAGTGTTCCAATCCGTTTACCCGTTATCCGGTTTTTTGACGGATATATTAACGGATCGGATTTCTCGGATGGCGGATAATAACGGATTCAATCCGAAGTTATCCGTTAGCATTAAATGTTTTATAATAATCCGTTTATCCTCATCCTAGGATTTCTAACGGATTTCTCTAATAATCAACGGATTGCGGATTCCAACCGAATCGGATAAACGGATGACGGATATCCTCGGATTGGAACACTAATTAGAATGATAACTTCATTGTTATCTTTCCTCCCATTTTGAGGTAGAATCCCCGGATTCCTCAAGTATAAAAGCAAAAAAAAAAAATATCTAAACAAGAGTCTCCTATGTTGAAATGACATATCAAACAATGATCCCAAAACTTCGAAGTGGAAGTTGATCTACTAGTGATTCTCTGTAGCAAGACTAGAAAATTTACTATTAAAGTTTTTGAAATACTAATAGTTTTATACAAGATTTATAAAAATTTTTGTTATTTAGCATGGAAATTTTTTTCAACTTTCTCATCACTCGTGCTGAATCTAGAAATGAAAATGCAAATTATGAGAGTATTATTAAAGTTATATCGAAACGTTTTGACCATTATAGGTAATTAGAGTATAATAAATATAATGAGGGCCTCTCAAAACAAAAGAAACCTTTATTATAATCAAATCATTAAAAAATATTTATTATAAAATATGTTCGTAAGATGTTATGACAATTCTTTCGTATCCTTAAATAAAAATAATGCAATCCCAAAATATTTGAAAAATTAAATAAAATTATGTTCTCAATTATAACCTTTGCCCCTATAAAAAAATTTTTTTCTGGAAGCAACTCTGATAAATGATCATTTTTCTGAAAAATTTTTTATAGGGTTGGTGATTTTAAAAAATAAAGAACGAGACTAAATATACTGATCTTATAATTGATAAATAATATAAATAAATTAACTTTATATGTGTTAGCTGCTTATTTATTCTGTTCTTCTTTTAAATATTAAAGGTAATTTATGTGGTCCCGTGGTTCCACTACTAGAAGACGTAAGTTGTAATTGATCTTTATGAATACTATCCGCTGGTAAGGACACTTCATATTTTCTTACTATAAATATACAAATCAATTAAATTTTAGTAAGATAATAATAATTTTAAACCGTGAATAATTAAAAATAACTTACATATAGCACACAAAATTATTTTTTGTTCGATAAATGAGAAATTAGTTCCTAAACATCTATAAATAAAATTTGGTTAAGATTTTTTACAAAATAAGAAATAATTTTCATCAAAAATTATATTCATCTTACGCTCTACTTCCACCACCAAAACTTAATAAAGTATAATGATCGTGTTTTTCATTCTCAAATCTTTCAGGAATAAACCTTTCAGGATCTTCCCAATTCTTTGATGAATGTTGAATTCCATAAATAGATAATAGTATAGGCGTTTTGGCTGGAATTACATGGTTACGAAATTTAATATCCTGTAAAGGATATCTTCGAAGTAATTGAGCAACCTATGAAAACAAAATAAGATTAATAAATGAAACTAATAATTGAATGTTAAAAAAGTTAAATAATAACATACTGGAGGATACAATCTTAGGTTTTCATTTATGACCATGTTCATAAATTTTAATTCTTTTTGTTGTTCCATGCTTGGTGTTAAGCTATCACCAAGAACACGAAATATTTCATCACGAACTTTTTTTTGTACATCCTTATAAAAAATAAATAAATAAAAAATAGATAAGCATGATTATAAAAAAAAACATTATAACGTTTTTTAAATTTAATACCTTGTGAATGGATAAAAGATATAAAATAGTTGCCAAGGAATTTGCAGCTAATTTCATTATTAAATAAATATACGTTAATAAATATAATAAATAAAATAAATAATCAAACACAATATATATTAAGGTTTTTTCTTACTAGTATCATGACCAGCCAACATAAAAATCGCAATATTATGCTATAAAATAAATAAAGAATACTAATATTTAATACATTTCAAAATAAATAATATAAATTTATAAAATATAATTCTTACACGTAATTCTGTACTTGTTAAAGTTGGATTTTCCGGATCACTACAAGCTTTTATCATATTCTCTAATAAATCAGCAGAATTACTATTTATTTTTTTATCTATTTCTCCCATTTCCATTGCTTGACGTTTGTTTTCAACAATTCCATCATATAAACTATTAAGTTTTGCTACTTTCTTATATGCTTCAGTACGTGGACAGATATATTCAAGGTATGATAGAATAAAATATATTGGTTTGCTCAGTTCTCCTAACACTTCATTATAAGTAGTAACATACACGTTATTTGGCTTTTCAAGATTCTAATATTAATGATTATAATAAATATCAATCAATCCTTTAAATTAGTTAAAAATATATATATATATATATATTATATTGTATCTTACATTGAAATCAAAACCAAAAGCAGCTTTTCCGAGAACATCTAAAGTCAATCTATTATAATTAAGTTGGGTTATTAGTGTAATTCATATATATATAACACACTGCCAAATTTAGGCAAAATTTTTTATTCTTCTTACCTATGCATAAGACTTTTGACTTCAATATGTTCATTATCAACTTTTTCCATGACATCTAACAATTTAATAGCATATTCAACAAATACATGTATGGGTAAATTTCGAAAAGCAGGATTTGTAATACGACTAAAAAAAAAATATAAAAAGAAATTTAATAATTTATTATAAAATTGTTTCCGACAGTTCGACTAAAATAAATAATGCACGAATTGAATATACCGATGTCGTCTCCAAACCTATATACGGTAATAAATAACAACGATTAGATTTAGAAAATTCCATAAATAAGATTAAATGTTCCGAAAATATATACTCACATCTCCATTGGACATTACTACATTTGTACCATAATATTTAGTTATTAAAGCTCTGGGAAACACTTCTTCGAACGAGATCTTGGGATACAAATCTAATTTATAAAAATGAAAACATTAAAATCCAATTAAACCACAAAATCGATCAACAATGAATTTTTAACCTGGTTTCGTAACAACATCTTTTACCAATTCCAAATCGGTAACCAGGAGAACCCATTCTCCGTTGAACCAAAACTAATGAAAAATATTTATAAATAATTTTTCTTTATTATGAAAATGAACAAATCAAGTAAAGAAATATTACCTTTGCGATCCCATCTTTTTCTAAAATCTCATGCACATCTTCCCAACGCTTATCTGGTCCAGATTTGGAAAGTAGTCTAGTAACAATTTTGAAGAAACTTAATGTAGGTACATTTTTAAGTCCTTTAGGTACTCTTGTCTTTTGATAAATTTTAAGAGCTATAAAAGATATCAAAATTAGAATGATTATTAGAAAATTCATCTTATTAACGAATCGTTACAGGATTTTAAAGTCAAAAAGTTTAAAAAGAATGAAAACAAAATGAAAAGGTTATATTTACACGATTTCGGCGATTCGGCATGTAATTGATCCGTATTGTAATATTGTATATCTGATCTCATAATAATTTAGAATTCTCCATATTTAGAATATAATTTAATAATGCAGACAAATATTTTCCCATAATGCAATGTATCTGGTTTGTGCAGTCAATATTATTAACTATACCCTAATCATCTAATTATATTCTGTGTAATATTAAATGATAAATTAATAAAATATTTCTTGATGGTAAAGATCGTTATAATATTGCCGAATTTAACAAAACTGGTTAACTCAAGAATTATATGTTGATTCACCCTGGTACAATATATGATTTGCTTATTTGACTCATTTTGAACGTCACCTTAGGATTAAATAAAATTGGATTATTGGATCAAAAGAAGAACTCGTCAAAAAACACTGCGTAGAATTTCATTATTCTGCTACTTTAGGTTATGAAAGCGTTATAAATAGGTAAAACTGACATTTATAGTGGCGTAATAACATGTGCTTGAATCGCTAAATTCGTCTTTTTGTGTGGTACACGATAACCCAACTCGTTGGACTCTTGGGATGAAACGATGAAACAGTGGAACACTATTACAGTAAATATTTTTTAATTATTTACAAAAAAAAACAGTTAAACCCATCAAAATTATCAATCTAAAAAATTTTTTTGCGGACCATCTTGTTAAAAAAAACAATTCTGGCTAAACAAAAAAAATTTGAAACAATTTTGACCTTTTCTTTGTTCGAATTTTCCAAAATAGGTTGGAAAATTGATACGGAAAAGTCGGAAAGTGACCAAAAAAGGTAATTAATTTACGTTTATAGCCACAACTAGTTTTAGTAGGTTGTTTATATTATTATATTTCACTATACTAATTCGTGTTACAAACGATATTTTCCATTATTTCATTCAAAGTTTTTTTTTTTTAAAAGAAAACAAAGAGGGTAAGAGAATGAGATCCCGTGTAAAATATGGAGACCGCATACTAAATTTAAATTGAAAGACATATCATTACACAACATACAATCTAAACTTTAACTAATTAATTACTTCCGTTTAAGATCATGTGCATAAAAACATATGACTATGAGGATTTGAAATTCCGATCTATCACCTTAATGAAGACATATATAACAAAATCAGACGAACGAAGTTTCTACACATTATTATAAGTTAAAAGGTGATTTCACTCCGAAGAAAACAAGTTATTACAAGTTATTTATAGAAAATCTGGTGATATTAATGTATCTGGATCATCAATTTGTCTCGTGTTTGTTACAAATGTTACCATTCAATGTTATCGATGCAATGATCTCCACATTATTTTAATGCGATGATGCAGGAGGTAAATTGATGTAATTTTTTTTTCCATAAATAATTTAAAGTAATATCTCCGAATTATTTTATATTGGCCCAAATAAATCTTAGTTAATTAATTTCAGTAACCAATACTGCGTATCGAGACTTTTGCGTAATCGCGTGTTCTACTTGTACGTTTAAAACAATAAACAAATATTACAATGTTTAAGTGGTATAAATTGGGGTTTTTTTTTTACGTTTATTCGTTTATCATTTTAACTATACATAAAATAATTTAAACTTGAATAAATTATTTCTGGAAATTTTTTTTTACGACTTCTGTATTAGATTTTAAACGTTACACACTGTTTCCTCCTTATATTGTAATTTGATTTTCAACTTTTTGGCGTCCATTCAATTTTTTTTTTTTTTTTTACTTCTTTTTCTTGCAAGAGATTCCCTTGTTCTTAAAAGAAATATATATATATACTTGTATATACGATATTTAATGTTATACTAGTAAAAAAAAATTGAATTTAGCGTGATTATTTTTTTTTTATGAATTTATTAACAGAAAATGAGTTAGCGTATGTTCTATAAATTTTAATGGAAAATTAACGAACAAAAAAAAAAAAATTTTTTCGTATTTTTATGATATACTCTTTATTTTTAACATTTCAATTTCGTTCTACACTATTCCAAAGAAAAAAAAACTAAAAAAAAAACTAAAAACAAATAAAAAAAAATATACATATTTAATTTTATATTTTTTAAAAAAAAAATTCAACTTTAAAAAGGGGGGGAAAAAGATTATACTCAGATATATATTTATTAGATTTTTATATATGAACGATGATTCGATATCATAAAAAAAATTTAACTGATTCTATGAATTCGACTGTATCAATATGGAAAAATTTGATTATCATTGGTATTATAATAACATTTGGATTGTTAAATGTTTACGCTGAACGTAAGTTAATTTTTTTATTTTTTATTTTTTTTTTTTAATTGGGAAAGGTGATTTGTACGTTAAGTCGTCCACTTCAACGCCAGTTGATTACGTAATTCGTGTAATATGTAATTAATTATATTTATACTTTTATTTTTTTTTTTTTTAGAGTGTTGTTATAGTACAAATTCAGAACTACGTGAATCACCTTACACATATCGACTAAATATATCAGCTTCACATGTAGATTCAAGAAAAAGTAATAATGATTATATAGTAGCAATAGCATTTCAACAAGGTTATACAGTACTCGGTAATCCATTTTCACCTTTTAGTCAAGTAACATGTTCACAATCTCAAGGAACTGGAACTGAATTAATACCACAATATAATTGTGAATCAAAAGATAGTAAAACATTTTTTGTAGAATTTGATCTATCAATATTACCTCCTCCATTACCAAATTCTACAATTACACCATCTTCAGTATATATATTTGGTGATAAATGTCAAGGTGTTGCTTTTTGTACTGATTTAGCTGAAAAACAGGATTCTGAAAATTCCGATAAAATTATTTTAGGACCACTTGGTACTTGGCCAAAATATGCTGTTATAATTGGTGGTGTTATATTAGGTTTAACTATATTAGTTGCTTGTTATTTGGTTTATAAAAGAAATAGACCTGATGAAAGTTATAGGGATAGAAGTATTACTCCAGGTACTCGTCGTTATGAAAATAAAATGTTTGCTCCTAATTCTTTATTAAGAAATGATGGTGATGATGATGATTTTCCTCCTGATGAACCTCCAAAAAATACTTTAATTCAATTTGGTAGCGTAACATCTAATTCTCCTAGTAGATCAAAAAGTGTTCATCAACAATCATCTTCTTTAACAAAATCTTCTACTAAAAAGAAAAAAGTAAAAAAAGAAAAGAATCATGATGATGTTGTTGATAATCAAGTTCCATCAGTTGTTATTGAAATGTCTGATAATAATTATAATGGAAGTAATAATTTTGATAGATCAAAATCTTATAAATCTCGAAGAAATAATAATAATAAAGATAATGATATCAATAATAATGTAAATAGAACATCTGGTTATTCAACTTCTGATATGTCAAAAACAATTTCAATTAATGATATCAGTGATCGTGAATTAAGTGATAATAATAATAATGAAATTTATTCTTCAAATACAACAAAAAAACATTCAACTCGTACGAAATCAAAATTAAGAAATAATGGTGAAGAATCAAGAAGTGAAAGAAGATCATCTAATAATAATAATAACAACAACAACAACAACAATAATAATAAATCACAAAGGCATTCTACTTTGAAAGGTAATGAAGAAGATCGGGATGGTCGTAAAGTTGATCGTACTACTTCAAGAAGGCATCGTTCACATTCTAGAACGAGAAAGAGTTATTCTCCACCACCTCCTGCATCAAAAAGTACGAGTGATTTACATAAAAGTATATCCACTAGAACAAGACAAACGGATCGTGATTTATCAAGTAAAAATCGAAAATCTTTCACAAATGATAAAGACACGGGAAAAAATAATAACAATTCATCTCGTTCTGGTGTTAATAATCTAGATAGAAAAAAGAGTAAGAAACAAAAAGATTTAATTTCTCATGCTGATACAGAATCAACAACTTCTTCTTCAGATATTCCATTAGGTGATAGATTACCTTTAGCTATGTTGGTAACAAAATTACCACCATCAGGTCAATCAAATTCTTGGAAACCTGATGATGATAATAATAATAATAATAATGGCGGTGATGATGATGATGACACAACTCCTTTAGGTCGAATAAGCTCATTTGGTGCAGCATCAACTTCATCAGACACTCGTTTGTTAGCAACTGATAAATTATCGAATAAACAATCTGAAATAGAAGATTATTATGATTCAATATTGGATGAAGTACTCGGTATTACCGATTATCAAAATTCTGAAGTAGATAAAAATTCCGAAGATGAATATCCTATTGGAAAAAGTTTATCGAATATTAGTAAAGAAAAAGAAATTAAAATTATTAATGACGAAGAAATACCTATTGGTCAATTAAAAAGTGGTTGATAAAGAGAAAAGAAGAAAGAAGGGGGAATTAAAAATAGAATTTATTTTATTTTGTTTTAAATCTTATTTTTAATTTTTTTTTTTTAATTTTTTTTTTTTTTTTTTGTATTTAATGCATTTAATACAGATATATTATTTTTGGTTTTTTTTTTCTTCTTTACCTTTTTCTTATTCATAATCAAATCATTAATAATATTCATGGCGGGTTTCAAAAAAAAAAAAAAAAAGTTTTTTTTAATTAAACCAGTTCAACCGCATATTTTTTGGGTTTTTTAGAAGGTATTTGTTATTTATTTGGAAAAAAAAGAAAAAAAAATTATATTTAAATTTTCGCTTTTTTTTTTATAATATTATTAAATTTTTAGCAAATTGTTTTTTTATACAAGAAATTATAAATAAAAAAAATATATTTTTTTCCATATAAACCAAAATTTTTTTTTTTTTTTAAGAAATAATTTTATTTTATGCGAGGAAAAAAGAATAGGTTTGTATATAAAATCGCGTTCGCTACATTCAATGGTATACTGTACAACTAAAAATTTATTGAAAATTTCCTTTTAGATAAATAAGAATTAAATATCCATTTTAAGAAATTGCCATTATACCGTACATCAGAAGATCTTATCGTTTTTTTTTATTACCCGCGTATATAATAATTTTGAAAGTTTGTAATAATTGATAATTTTTA
>QKYT01000323.1:87641-102631 GCA_003550305.1 Glomus cerebriforme | reverse complement strand
GTATTTATTTTTGTTTTCAATGTTTTTTTTGTATGAAAAAAGGCAGCGAGACGAAAAATCTCATTATTGATTTTATATTATAATAGTTTCCTAATAATAAAAAATTGCGAGTAATAAATTGAATAATTTAGTTATATTCTTTTTTTTTTCGTACAAGAAGTTTTTATTAAAAAAAAAAATTTTTTTCTTTTCATATAAAAGTATAAAACTATAAATCCTTTTTTTTTTAAAAAAAAGGGTTCATGCGAGAAAAATAAATGATATTTGAAATATAAAATCGCACCTACAATACATTCAGTACATTCTTAACGCTAATTCTCGTGCATTTCATTGGCGCAATATATCCTATTTCTGTTTAGATGTTCTTACTCAAATTTTGATATCTCTCGCTACCATCATGTTCAATTTAGTGAAATAGATTCCGATATAACAATAGTAGATCAAAAAAGTATTGCTTACAGGTTATGGATTTTGTATAAAAATATTTGTATTAGATTTATTAACGAAAGGGCAAACGTCGCAGATATCTATCATTTAACTGCAGGAAAATTTCAAAGATTATTAAATATAATTTTTCACAAGGAAGTAAAAACGCATTAATAAGTTGTTCATCGTGAATTGACTGGCCAAAATTTCTCAATATTTATTGAGTGAACTTTCAAAATTACTTGTATTTTAAGTATCATAGTATTAGAACAATCTAATGCAAATGCAAATGTAACACAAAGTTCAAAAAGTTCGGTTGTTAAATAAAAATAAAAATTTTAATTATTAAGTTGCTTTCAATTAATTTTTTTTTAATTATTCTCTTAGGTAAAAATCAAGACTGGTAAAATAAACCAATTATTTAATAACAGATAATGATTAAATGACACTGATATCTACCATTTTTACGTGAGAAGAAAATTAAAATTTTTGCTATCGAACAAATCTGAGACCATTGTGAAAGAAACCATATATTATACTTTGTTATAAATCTTATATCTGCTGGTGATTAATGTAATAACATTTTTTTTTTGGAGATGTATTATGTACGATTTAATTTTTATTTTCGTAATGTGATAACTAATTGTGATAAATGAATTGCCAAACTATACTAGAATTATTAGAATAACGTGATTAATGTGATTAATGGAAGGATAACGTAACCCAAAAGAGAAAAATTAACTGAACATATGTATTTCTACAAAAAAAATAAATATATATCTGATATATTATATATTACGAAATTTTCTTCTTTTTAATAACATCTCTTCTAACCTACAGCGGGCTACAAGATTATCAGATAAAATACTAACGCCAAAACCTCGTATGCTTTATTTATATCACTACCTATAGATTCAATATATCACCAATGATAAAACATACAACACTCAAGAAACAACAAGCGAAAAACCTATTACAACATCTAAATAATACAACACTCAAGAACACGCGAAACAACCACCACAACAAAACCAAAAGAACAACACTTAAGAAAATGCGAAACAACTACTACAACAAAACCAAAATAACAACAAAAACAACAACGGCAATAAAAACAATACAACCACCCAATATTGATCAAGTGAAACGATTAGAAATTGTTTTTTTTTTACCACAACAACGGCCACAACAACAACCATGGATATAACAATACAAACTAGGCAACAATAACCATCATTAAAATTAAAGTACAAAATGTGCCAATGCGCACGTCTGAAATCCCCCATTTGTTCATCCACATAAAATAGTGGAGGCTATGTACCTTGCTCTAATCCTTTTTAAAAAGGATAAGAGAAACTGCTTCATCTGGAAGGTTGAAGAATTTTTATATAGCACTTTAAACTATGCCTAGTGAGTGCTTTGACAATACTTTACACATAATGCAATAATCGGAAAGTACTTAATTTTTTCTTATTATTTTAATAATGATCTTTATTAAAATAATTTTTTGCCCATATTCATTTTTAGATGCAGTCTAATTTTTGGAATAAATATTTACTCAAAATGGAAGCATCTCCCGAGACATTTGCTAAAGACTCCCGGGCATCCATCAGGATGATCTTGTAAGAGGGGATACCAGAGTGGATGCTACGGATTGGGCGAGTGTGGGGCCCTTCCATCGATTCTTTAATTGAATCTATACAAATGTCAGTACCTCTTTTTAATATTTGTATAAAATATTTTTAACTTGATAGTTAATCAAAACAATCTATCAATTTCGAATCTGAAACTAAATTTTTGGTGAAAAATTTTGGGTGAAACTAACTGCCAGCGATAAGAATATTATATTTTTTATAATATATTTTTTATTAACTTACAATTGACTTGATTATAATAATAAGCTATTTGAACCTGCGAATCTTTTATTTAAAATAATTTATATTGTCAGTAAAATAACAAAAATATTTTCATTAAATTACGTTTTGATATATAGGGAAATATTCGAATTGTTGCAAATTTGACTATACGAGAGTTTTTGATTATTTAAAATTAACAAATGATAGCATAGGATATAAAGATAATTTGGATATGCAATCATTTTTGTATTTTTGTTTTTTTTTTCTATTTAAATAAACATTTCATTAAAAAAAAAATAAAAAAACATTTGGTTCATCATTAATCAAATATTTTAATTTATTTACTTTAGTTTTCGAATATATTAAAAGTGGTGAGACCAAAATGACGTTATTTGGATTTTCAAGCCTACTAATTTAATTATGTAACGTCACAATGGACTGACCCTCTCCCCTGCATATCTGTAATGTAAAATAGATTCTGCACGACATTTTAATTATTCTTCTTCTGATAGCAAATTCATGATTTGTTATTTTATTATTTAACTTATTCCAGTTTAAATAAAGTTTATTCAATAATTTTTCGAATAATTTCTCAAAATTATGGAGTTATGTGAAGAATGTAGACGACTTAATACTGGATATGATTGGTGTAAGACATGTAACGCAAAACGGTTTCAACAAAATTTCAAAAATTGGACTAGTGGTAATGATGATATTGACAAATTTATTCAACATACTCAATTAACAGCAAATATTAATCATAAAGTATTAGAGTGGATACCTTATAATAGATTTTATGATATTGAATATATTGCAAAAGGCGGGTTTGGCAAAGTATATAAAGCAAAATGATTGATGGATATATATTTCGTTGGAATAAACATATTCAAAAATGGTATAGAGAATCTAAAGATGAGTTTTTTGCTTTGAAAAGTTTAAATAATTCAAGAAATGTACCATTAGAATTTATCAATGAGGTAAAATTAATTTACTATTTAATGAAAATTTTGAAGTGTTATTTTTACTAATATATGTATGTATATTTTAGATTATATTACACCATCAAGTTACTGAACTGCATGATAAGTCTGGTATTATTAGACTTTACGGAATAACTCAAGATCCAGTCACAAAAAATTATATGATGGTTTTGCATTATGCAGTTCATGGAAGTTTACGAAATTATTTAGATAAATGTTATGATAAATTAAGTTGGCATAGTAAGATTTATTATTTAAATTGGATTGCAGATGGGCTCAATAAAATTCATAAGAATGAACTAATTCATAGAGATTTACATATTGGCAATATACTTTATACAGATTTCTTGGGTGGTCTAGCATGTATAACTGATATGGGATTATGTAAACCTGTAAATTATGATGCACTAGAAAAAAAAAGTGTTTATGGTGTTTTATCTTATATTGCTCCTGAAGTTTTAAGAGGACAAAATTATACCAAAGCTTCTGATATTTATAGTTTTGGTATAATTATGTACGAAATGATTTCTGGATTACCCCCATATCATGATGTAAGCCATGATGAAAATTTAGCAATGAAAATCTGCCAAGGACTTAGACCAAGGTTTAACATTAAAGTACCCCAATTGATTGTACATTTAATTAAAAGATGTTTAGATGCAAATCAATTAAATCGACCAACTGTACAAGAAGTTAGAAATACTTTTAGCAAATGGTTGGTTGAATTAAAAAAAGAAACAGAATTACAAAAACAGATTAAAGAAGCAGATGAGATCAATAATAAACTATAAACTAGTAGTAATGTATCTTCTACCAGTTTATCATATGAAACACATACTGAAGCTATTTATACAAGTAGATTACTTAATTTTAATAATCTTCCTGAACCAAAAAATTCTAATGATTATTATAAACAATATGATAATATTATAAGCTTGGAATACTATTCAGGTAATTAAATTTCATTTTGTTTTAAAAAAATATTTAAACTAATAGATTTTATTTCATTTGATAGAAACTCTACAAATTGATATCTCATCAATTGAAAATTAACGATCATGGTAAAATTTTAACTTATATAAAATCTTTATTTATGCTAAAATAATAATTGTTAATTTTATAATTTCTATTCTTTTTTTCAGATCAAAATAATGAATCTAAAGATGAGGGAAACAAGTCTTCGTAGTGTTTATTTTTAAATCCTATTTAACGTTAATTTTTTTAAATATAAGATTTTATTTTATATTAGGAAAATCACGTTGTTGTCTAAAGCTAAAATTGGAAAAATGGTGGTAAATATTATTTTAACTTTTTTGTCTTTTATATTTATTGATTAATAAATTTATCATTTAGTATTAAATATAGTGTCAATTTTTTCTTTCGATCCGATTGGTGCATGTAGTAGTAGTTGGAACCGGTTTCGGACATCGGATTTATAACCGGTTCGAAGTTTAACCGGTTTGTGATTCGTTATATTCAAACCGGTTTGTTATATTATGAAAAAAATATTTTTTTTTCCTGATGATATGCAGGCTGTTTAAGGAACCATTTTTTTGTGCGTTTATTTGTAATCATTTATTTTTGCTTGGTTATACGGTTTTTTTTGTGTAATTTGTGTAATTTTTTTCATTTCTCATTTTTTTTATTTTATTAATAAAATATATTACTTTTTTAATTAAATGAATTCGAAATTTCCTTTTTATTTTTTTTTAAATTGAAAAAGGTGAGTTTAAGAAACAAAAAGAATTCCGGAAGGTTTCTATAATAGATTTTAACCAGTTTGGGTTAGTTGGAGCCTAAAAAAAAGCTGAATCTCCATTTTTTTCTCAGAAAAAAAAACGCCGCAAATTTACTATAACTATTTTAGTAATGTAGATTCATTGTACATAATCAAATGACAATTTTATTTATTGATCATATGTGCAATTAAAATAATATCTTTTTTTGGTAAAAATATACATTTAAAATTTCTTTTTTTTTATTTGAATATAATAAACTGTATTTTATGATAATATGATAATCTATAAATCAAATAATATTTATCATTTCAACCCTACAATTTATGAAAAAAAAAGATTATCCATTGTTCTTTCAGATACTGATGAGAATTCCAGAACCATACAGTCCACACCGTCCACGCCATCCACAAGCCGAAAGAAACGAGTAATGAAAACATATTTAAAAAACCACAGAAAAAACTTTATTAAAAACGGGTATGGTACAAAATCCCGAAAAATTGGCCCGCATTAATATTAATGCTACCCGGAATTATAATTCGTGATTTATTAAAAAATCCTGAAACTTGATTCCGGGCGGCATTAAAGCTTAATGCGGGCCAATTTCGGGATTCGGGATTTGGGGTTTCAGGATTTTGGACGGCACCCATCACAATATACAATCGTTATGCAGATTAAATTAAAACCACTAAAAAATTTGTTCCCGCTGAAGCAAGGTTCTTTATATAGATATTTTTTATTTCGCAAAAAATGGGATAGCAAAATATTTTTTAATAATATGATACATAAAACAATTATAATTTTAACATTGTTTAAAAATAATAAATTAAATTATTAATTAATAATTGTTAATAATTGTTAACAAAGAAATAAATTTATTAGGAGGGAGTTGGCACATCATTAAAAAAAAGATAATTCATTTTTTGTTGGTAATAAATATTCTAAATATTCTACATATGGATATTGAAATTATATGATAAATTTAGATATTAATAAAATATTTTTGCAACTAAGTTCTATTTTCTTCTAACAATCTTTCATATTAGGAGCTTGCTCAGAAAGGTTCCTTCATTTCGTTTAAAAGTATAAGTGCTTGATAATAATAACTAAAAAAATGTAATTACTATAATATCTCGCTTAATTTCTGTAAAATTTGCAAGAAATTATAGAGTGGTTTTAACTTGAATTAGAAATTAGAGTAATATATTTACATTTTATAATTAATTTACTAAAAATATATTTGATCTCGATATATTCATATAAATAAAACAAACTTTTATGCATTTATCAAATGAAAAGACGTTTTAAGGTAAATATTTCCATAAATGAATTCAATAAAAATATACTTGGTGTTCTATGCATAAAAGAATTTAATTTTTTTCTTTTTTTTTTTTGCTTTATAATAACACGACTCGCATACCGTGTACCAGCAATTGTCTTAATGTATATTATTTTGGGAAATGAACGTTTAATATTGTTACAAAAACCCGTAAAATTCCGGTCACTGAATTTTTACAATGATAATTATAGGACTATGATAAGCGAAAATCAAACAAATTTGTCGCATACAATAAGATGTATCACATTACATAATCCTTCTCTGATCCGTACAACTTAATAAAACATGCGGATCAATAACAAAGTTTATTGATACGACCAAAAAAGTTTTATTTTTTATTTAAAAGAATTTTTTTCGATGATTTTTTTTTTTTTTTTTTTTTAAAAAAAAAAAAAAATAGAAAAAGTAATAATTTTTCTATTTCACGTTTTAATTTCATTATAAATCTCCTCTATGAATTAGAAAATGTCTCAACTTGACGAATTTGAAAAAGAAACACATGATCCAGAAACTAAACCTAATAATGTTGTTAAAGAAACAATTAATAAAATTAGATTTATAAATTCGATTAAAAGCAGAAAATATTCAAGTAATAATCTATTAACTTTTGAAAATGATACTACTAATAAGAAGGAAGATTATCAAATTGCAATTTGTCAAGATGGAAAATTTGTTGCTACATTTGATTCAGGTAAAATTATTTATTTAGAAAATATATAATTTATCTTTAACGATATTTATCATCATTTTTCTTTTCTTTTTTTTTTTTTGAAAATAAAAATAAATTTATAGCAAATCTTCGGATTAAAATATTGGAAAACAATGATCGTCGTCCATATAAGAATGATCAGAATGATTCTGGAGAAGAAATTTGTAAACCGATCGTATACTTTAAAATAAAAAATGATTTTACTATTCATTTTTACAATAATGATTTTGTTCCTCATAAATTTGACGGACATGATACCAAAGATGTCGATAATGGTTCTACAATCACCGATGATAAAGGAAACAAGGATGATAAAATTAGATGGTCTTTCGATATATCGAATGTATGTAAATACGAAAATAGATATTTTATTTTTGTTGCCGTATCTCGAATAGGCGATGTAGATATGAAAAAAACAGAAACAAAAGAAAAAAAAGGAACTACCGTCATCTATCGTATTGAACTAATAGAACTAACAGAAGGAAAAAAATCAAGTTATGTTTTTAATCAAAATACTCTGACTGATTTATATCATACCCATGGCGTTTCAGGAATATGTAGATTTATAGAAATGTCTGAAAAAAAGGAAAATTCTAAATTTGATAATCCCGATAATAAATGTTTTATTATAAGAAGATTTGTAGTATTAAACTTTCACGGTATACATAGTTTTAACTGTAAAGATGGTTTTAATTTGAATAAGAAATTTGATTATCCAAACCGTATCAGGCGTGAATTAGATTCTTTAGATTCATCAGAAATATCAGAATGTATGAATTTACTTCACTCTTATATTTATAATGAACATTTTCTAGTTGAGCAGTACAAAAACAACGTACAATTACTTGAAGGTAATAATAATTTTATAAATTTTTCAAGTACATTGATAAATTATTTACGTAATAAATAAATCGATTTTTTTTTTTCAGTTTACAATCTGGCAAAAATGAAATTAGAAACTATCACAAAAAGAGTCGAAAATAGTAATGATAAGCTTTTAAGACGATATAATAGAAATGTTTTCGCGATCAGCAAGAAAAAATTACAACTCTGCTTTACACGAGGACTTCAATCTGTCAAGTGAGTAATTATTTGATCGTTGTTTATAAATTCATTTCTTTGATCGACTAAAGTTTTATACATTTTTACTTTTTTTTTAAGATTGTACTTTATGGAAAATGGTTTGGAAATCACGTCAAAGAAATTTGAAGAAATTGAAAAAATTTATTCATTAGAATTTATTGAGAACGATAAGAAACTACTTATAATAGGTAGCAGTAAAGGATCAAATTTGATCCTTTTAATTTGGGATATGTATAATTATGGAGAAATTGAAACAAAAATGATGTTAGATGACTTTCTTACGATAGAAAATCTTGGTACTCGTTTAGCTAGAACTTCAGGAAATATTTTACAAGTCGATGATGAAGGAAAGGTTTCATCGATTCTTAAGAAAGTCGATAATGAATTATTAAAATCAAAACAAAAGGGAAAAAATAATAAGAAATTAGAATCACCGGTTCCAAATGTAAAATCATTTAAAGGTACAAAATTAAATGGAAGTCAGGATATGAAGCATACTATACATTTTGATGAAAATACAATTTCAAATTTCAAACCAATAGTTGTTGAGAAGGAACCATGGGTATTAGGTGATTATGAAAGAAATTCTTATTGTCTTTATCAAAATAATAATGGAAAAGAAATAGAAACTATACAACTTATAGTTGGCAGATCTACTGTTCAAATTTGGCATCAAATTCAAGATGATAGTAAAAATAAAGATGATCTTCCTAACAAAGGGGAACCATTTCTTGAATATATATGGGTAAATGGTATTCCGGCGACCAAAGAAAGCGAAGAAACAAGATTACGGATTAAAGAGTTTAAATACGGATCAAATGTTGGTAAATTAAATGATTTTTCTTTGAAGGTGTGTTGGTATGAGAAGGTTGAAGAAAATGAAGAGGCAATATTTATGGATGATGAGGATGAAATGATGGAAGGGGATGAAGACATAAAGGATATGGGTCAGAACAGAAAAGTGAGAATAAAAGAAAGGGAAGAGAAAGAATATACAATTCGACGACAAGATATTATTGAAAAACGTAATGCAGTGAGATACGCTTGCAAATCATTGGAATTTCTCAATAAACGTATAGAACATCTTGTAAATTACTCTAAAGAGCATCGCGTAAGTGTATTAATTTGATATATTTATTTATATATACTTTTTTCACAAAAAGAATTAATTAATGTTTATTTTTTTTAATAACTGATAAAGTACGAGGAAATGATCGCATACATCAATCATATAATATGGAGGTTTATCAAAAACAATCCTGATGATTATAAATTGCTAGAGGTTCGATATAATGTCATGAAAAATCTAATTCTTGGTGATTGTGATCATTTGATAAAATTTATATTATTTGGAGATGATGGTGACGATAAAAAAACCAATAAGTTACATATTCCGAGGAGTGTAATCTGGAAAAATAAACGAAAGTTTGTAAATAATGATGATACTGAAAGCGATGAAATAACGAATGTTATGGAATTAGCAATTAATAATTGCAAAGGTAAGTTTTAATTCAAAAACGACACATTTTTGCTACTTCATGACTAATTTATCTTGGTTACTTGTTTTATCTAGGTCGTGAACTTAAAGATACTATTATTGTTGCTTATCTTTTGGAATATTATTCCAGACATGCAGTAGATTATGCAGGTTGGATGAGTACCGTTTCTAAGGCACTTCCTCTATTATTTAAATACAATTACGGTTCGTTATTTAATTATACTTTTTGTTATCATTTAGAAAGAATTTGAAATTTACAATTTTTTTTTTTTTTTTTTGACAGATGATTACGCCAGAAAATTGTTCCGTAAAGAATGTTTTGCAAACCAAAATTACTTTTCGGCGCTAGATCCCTACAATATTATTCCAGAAGAATATCAAGAAAGACGTAATAACAACATTAAATTTAGAGCGTTTGAAGTCAATCTGAAGTCCGATGAATATAAATGGTACGACGTGTTCCGAAAGTTATTTATACATTTTAAAATTGAAATGTATAAATTCTTTGGAGAACTTGATAATAATGGTGTTGAGAAACAAACATTAGCCTTACGAGTGGTCCCACTTCCTGAATTTACTATAAATCGTATTCCGCCACAGGATAAAGCAAAGAAAAAAATTCTTTTAAACATATTTTTATTCTTGTTCATACCACGATGGTACAAAATTAGCCAAAATGAGAAAAATAAATTATTAAGCCCTTTTTCTAGGGTAGTACAGTATGAGAATAATGATGATATTTATGATAATCCAGCAACTGAAGCGATTATCGATTTCCGTTGGCAAAAAGCAAGGACTTTCTTTTTCTTACTTTTCCTTCGATTTCTTATTTTTGTACTTTGTTTTGGAATAGTTAGTTGGGCATATTTAGATCATAGTACTTTTCTAAATAACACTTTTTTAGTTGTATTAATTGTCATATTCTATTATTTAGCACTTTATTTTCTCATTACTGAAATTATACAATTATGTTATCATGGACCTAGAGGATATTTTGGCGATATATATAACATTTTTGATATATTTTCAATTTTATTTCCTGCAATTGTAATGTCATTATTGGTTAAAGATTTTCACCTTTCTAATGGTTTTGGAAGTATTGAAAAGGCTAGTCAGGGGATAATTGTGGGGATATCTTTATCGGTTTTTTTTCTTTGGATTGAAACGGTAAATTGAATTATTTTTAAATTTTAACATTAAATTTCATATGTATTAATCGATTTTTATAATTTTAGATTTCGTATCTCCGCTTAATACCAAGTAAATATAATCTTTATTAATAATCGAATGTTATTAATGAATTTATTTATTTAAAATCACTTTTTATGTTTTTTTTTATAGATATTGCTATTTACATTTACTACGTTATAATAATTACCAAAACCGTATTTCCATTTATTTTGTTTAACATTGTCGTGATAGTCGCATTTGCACATACAATGTATAACCTTTTAAGATTTTTTCTGATTATTTTTTTTTTGAAACATAAAGAAATAACAAGATTATATTTTATTTTTATATAGGTTTGTTTTGCTTAAAGAAACAAAAAGCATTGATACTAAAGATTCAACACTTAGTGGAGTTGCTACGGATCCTTTAACGAACCAAGAACTTAATATTCATATGAAAGCTGACTTTGACCCTAAATCTAGTAGCGATAATCCATTTTCATATTTTCCTACAGCAGTAGTAGCTACATATTTCTGGCTTAATGGTGATTTTGTTCAAAGAGATGAATTTGATTTTTGGGCTGTTGAATTATTTTCCTTGATTGCTAGTGTCCTTCTTGTAACAATTTTGCAAAATATGTTGATTGCTTTTATGGGGTAGGTTTTATTATTAATTTAGTAATTCACAATTTATTTAATAATACTTTTTATTTATTCAATTATAATTTTTTTTAGTGGTGTATATGAAAAAGCAGCAACTAAAGGTAGACAAGCTTTATTAAGATTTAGAGCAAATCAAATAGCAAATTATGAAGCATTATATCATATTCATTTTCCGCCTATCGAACAAGATCCAAAATATATATATTATATCGGTCAATCTAAAAATTTTGAAACATGGTATGAGAGTAGAAAAAATGATGGTCCTATTTATAAAGATTATGAAGAAAAATCTACTTTCACAAAATATATTTTTGAAGAGAAAGATTATGATAGATTTTCAATTTGGGAATATGATCATAATATCGAAGAGGAAATTATAAATATTAAAAAGATGAAAAAGGAAGTGAATTATAAAGTTGAAAATTTAATTAAAAAACTTAATGATCAAAAAAATCATAATAATAACGAGACTATTGATAAGAAAATTGAAGAAATTGAAGATATTAATAATGTAAATGTTACAATTGAATATATGATCAAAAAACTTAATGATAGTAAATATCCAAAATCTTGAATTATTTTTTTTTATTTCTACTGTAATTTATCAAATTTGTATTTATTTAAATAAAGTTACTGTATTATTTTGAGGGTTTAACATTTTCGCTGATTTTTATAATACCATAATGTTTTAAGAAGATTTGGCTAACATTAGTCATTTGAATAATAATAACGCCTAGTAATAAATTTTAAAAAAATCTTAATCATCAGTATTTGTTAATTTAGCGACGCGTAAAATTACGAACTATGAAACATCACATTAATTATTGTGTATCAAAGAAGTCCAAGAAATCAAAGTTTATCGTATGATATTTTGCGCAACGGTAAATAAAAGAACATTTTTAATATAAAAATTTTGCTCCATTTTTGAAGATCAATGTTAAAAATTAGAAACCAAATTATGATAACCTTTTATAACACAATATATTGAAAAATATGGCAAGCCGCTCTGGTCAAAAGTGCGTCGTAAAACATAACGTATATACGTTGTGTTTTACGACGGGTTACCCCTGTATCAACGGGTTGACCTGTTAATTTCATGGGTAACCCGTCATAAAACATAACGTCCTATACGCTATAAAACATAACGTATATACGTTATATTTTTTAACGGTCCCTTGACCCTACTATTAAGGGTCATATTCTACAATGAGTACCCCATTTCATACAATGGGTACCTGTTGCTTTTTAATAGGGTACCCGTAGTAATTTATAACGTATATACGTTATGTTTTATAACGTGTACACGTTATGTTTTACAAGGGTGCTAATTGTAGAAATTTTAGGGGTTAAGGGATCGTTAAAAGATATAACGTATACGTATATACGTTATATTTTATAGCGTAGAGTATAGACGTTATGTTTTATGGCGGTTTACCCATGAAATTAACAGGTTAACCCGTTAATACAGGGGTAACCCGTCGTAAAATATAACGTTTACACGTTATAAAATATAACGTATATACGTTGTGATTTATGACGCACTTTTGACCAGAGCGGCTTGCCATAGAAAAATGACGGTTTATATAGGTTTACAAATTAATCATTTGATTATTATCCGGTTATATAATATGCTCAATTAACCGGTTTTTTAACGTATTAAGTTTTTTTTTGGCTGTTCGCTATTTTGAAAATGGCGATTAAATAATTACAAGATAATTCAAAATTATCTCTTTGGACGTTATAAAAAATTTTATTATTATAGTATAAAATAAACTTTTTTGTTAATTTACGAAATTAATAAAAAGTCTAATTTACATAATTATTTAATTTGTTCTAATAAATAAAGTTATAAAACTTCTGCTGAGATTAAGTTTTTGTTAATTATTTCAGCAATAATTATAATTTACTACTGATTGATTAATCATTTGATTTCTAAAGATTTATAAAGAGATAAAAGGAAAATTTTCGTTAAATATTTTTCTCCGATTGTACAAACTTGAACAAAAATTACAAAAGAAATTTTAAACAATAATAATAGATAATATTCTACTATGATTCTCCAAAGTTAAGATTGGATGCAGAAATAAAGGCTATCAAACGTGAAGAAATGGTATATTTACTTATTTGATATTGAGATTGGTATTAAAATTCATATCCTTTCTTAGACTTTCTGTTTTACTCTCATTATAATCTGATTGTTATAATTATACATTTCGTACGACTTGTATTTATTTGAGAGCGGCACCTAAGAGCTAAGGCTAAGCCATACGTTGCCTTAATGAAACATTGTTGGGATCCTGATCTACTAATCTTCCGACGGTTCTTGAATTGGTAAATCAGATATTTAACTGGAGAAACTAAAAAATCATTTAGACAAGAATAGAAAAATCACAGAATTTTGCTCCCCAGTGAACGACTTGACTATTTTAAGCGATGACGATGGTATGTTATATTGGGAAATTAAGATTTGAAAATCCAACATATTTTACTAAAAAATAGACTTGGCAATTACAGTGTATTTGTCTCTTTAAAAATGATTAGACTATTTTTATTGGACTTTAATAAACTTTGTTTATTACAATAAAGTTTATGTTAATAATTTAGAATTCTTTTATAACACGAGACATATGATTACACAAATTACAATTGCGTGGTAATTATGAATTATTAAAGCAAATTTCTAAATTTAAGTATAATAAAAGTTACAAAATATCTAATTTAAGATTTATCATTATATTTCTAAATATAATCAGTGTCGTAAATCAATAATCTGCGTTGAAAACAAATAATCCTTGAACAATACCTGAATTATAAAATGACGTGCCTAAAAAATAAACAAATACATTTTAACGAAAATATTTTTATTTATATTTATATTAGCGCTAGTACGGTATTAAAATATTCTTAAAATTTTCTCGATCGAAACTGTTGTGCCCAAGTCATAATATGCCCCAAATCAAAATAATTACTATATAAGGAAGTATCGTTGGGTATGTCTTAAGGCATCATAATAATGGGGCCAATTGTCAAATTCACAAGTTGGGAGCACAACAAAACATATAAACTAATTTAAACATTATGAAATTCAAATTAAAAGATATTTTTAAGTACATTTGAAATCAACAAAAATTTTTATACCGCATCAGCCCACTTTTATGACATCATTGATTGACCTGACCTATTAATATCACGTAAAAATAGAAATATCCCTGGATATGCTTGGAGATGTACAGTACGCGTGTGATTACATATTACACAGCCTTCATAGAATAAATAGACTAAGCCTCTTATATTATTAATAGGTTTATCCTCGTTACGAAAACAATGTCTCGCCACCTTTTTTATATAATATAAGATATAAAAAAAATTGTGACATTTTTTATATAAATATGAGTCTTCTTTACATTCGATTTATTGTAAAAATTATTTTTTCTTTCTTATAACAAAAAAAAACACGAGATTTTAACAAAAAAAGATGATTTCTTTTACAAAATTGAATTTATTTATTTAAAATCACTTTTTATGTTTTTT